>JAKJJM010029343.1:0-18397 GCA_021901965.1 Pipa carvalhoi
TCGGGATCGGCGCTCCGCCCCCTTTCCGGCTCCACAGTTAAGCAGTCCTGGAGGAGGAGGGAGCGAAACGGCTCCCTCCTCAATAGAGTTTGCCGACCGCTGCCATAGGTAATAATGTATTCACGCCATTCTAAAGCAGGTGAGTACTTTTTGTGGAACAGCTTATTAAATAGGCAAAGATGGAAATATTGATAAAAATAGGTTGCTTTTCCTGTATAAGCTAATCTAAAAACTTTTAAAACTTTACTAATTATGCCCCTAAGTGTGTTCATCTAGGGAAACATGCATTTGATAGTAATTTAACAAAGCCTTATACCCACTTGAGGCAGATTTAGCAAGGTTCAGGTGTTTTTTTCCCTCTTTTCTCTCTACCAACAATGCCAAGGTGTAGAAGGACCAGTGGTTACCAGCGTAAACCTGGTTATATTGCCTTTACATACTTTTATTATTTTTGCTTTTTATTATGTGATTGATTTAGCCCTCAATTTTCTCATTTTGTACAAAAGATCAGAGGCAATATACTGGCACATGTCAGGATTTGTTGCAAAACTTCACACCTATATACCCTGCTGCAGGAATTAAGACATTTGAATATGTAAATGTCATCTTTGCATTGATAAGCCACTCATCAGCACTACAGTGTCTTTCATTTAAAATTCCATTAATGATATTTCCTCTAAGTATATATTTCTTCAGTGTGTTTTATTTCTTAGAGAGCATGTCTTCTCTCACTGTGAAGAATTACGCTTTAGCTGATTGCACAGATACAGTAAATGTGTACACATCAGGAGAGGAAATGGTAATATCTGCAATACAGACATGCAGGTTGGAGAGGAAAGGTTTTGCTAGGTTGCTTGCTGATTAATCAATTAGCATATCTTTGCATTGGCAGGTGAGAGTAATTTTACACATCACAGCATGGTCTGCAAGCAAACATGGTCACATGACCCTGAAAGGAGAACTACTTCTATCTGCTAATAGTCAACACAAACTGTAGTTCAAATAGAAAAATACACATTTGAGATAGGTAATTATGATATGCTATATTACAGTCTAACCTTTCTAATATAGAAATGACATATTATATATAATAGAGTGGTTCAAGGTTCATGTTACACCAGTTTTGTCAGTTTTGTTTTGTAATTATGTATGTAGCAGGGGGTGCTGTTCAAATATATATAAAGTGAATAAGAGAGAGATTCAAGATATTTACATTTTCCTTCAAACAAGTACTTCATTAACAAACAGAAGAAATTATAAGAATTTTTTTTTATTATATAATATAATTAATATATTTTCATACACTATAAACATTAGAGTCATATACATATACATCAAGGGTGGGAGGGAGGGTTACTGCTTTCCTGGTTGCAGTGCAAAATGATTCCCTGCACCTCTAACTTCCTTTTTGTCCACACAACCATATGCACCATCTCCTGCACCCTCTTCAGTCTGGTTTTTGGTCAGGACACTCTACGGAAACTGCTCTGTGTAGACTTGCAAATGATTTCCAGGTTGCCAAAGCCTAGGGTCATTTTTCTATTCTAATTCTCCTAGACCTATCCTCTGCATTTGACACTGTTGACATTTAAGGCACTTCATTCTGTTGCCCCTCCCTACACTCTTATGCCCATACATTCCTCAATGTCAACTGCACTCCTCTCAAAGTAACCAGCTCTGCACGCCACACACCAACACTGTACTTTCTCATCTTAAACCCTTTTCTCTTTCTGCCCCATACATCTGGAATTCTATACCCCTTTATCTACTCAAGGAACATTCCCTCTGCGCTTTTAAAACCAAACTGAAGTCCTACCTTATGGAGCACTAGCACTGATTTTTATCACTGATTTTTATGTAAAAATTATTTTATATCCCTATTAACTATTTATGCTTATTTTATATATGTGTGTGTGTGTGTGTGTGTATTTATAGACCAGTGTCCCAGCACATTATTACAGCTCTTGTTACCATTCTATCTGTATATGTAAGTCTTCCTCCCACTTAGATTGTAAACTCTACAGGGCAGGGACCTTCACCCTCTTGTGTCAATCATAACCTGGCACTTAAAGTGATGTATCCTCATGATTTTATGCTTGAAACTTACTCACTTGTATTGTGTAATGCACTCTTCCAATGTCTGTCATATAATTGTATTGCTGAATTGTACAGTGCTATGTAAATTTGTAGGGCTTTATAAATAAAAATTATACATACATACAGACATACAGACATACATACATACATACATACATACATACATACAACCTTCTTCCTGTAAACCCCCTCCTACTCCTTCCTTGCAGTTCATAACCCAGTCAATATCCCCTTACACTATAGCAAGGGGCCTGCATGCTCCAGGGGCTGTTTTCAGTGCATTTCCCCAGTATCGAAGGTATGCCAAGGGTACTTTTCAATATGAAAAATCATCAGGGTTTGGAAAAATTAACAAATCTACTCCATGGAAAATAATGAGTTTTTACCATCCTCAATAAGGTGAACACTTTTTACCAAAAAGTTAGATAGAACAACTTTATAAATCGGCAAAAACTAAAAAAAAAATTGAGATATTGATGATATTTCACCATCTTTACTAAACTGGATATTTTTTTTACTTTTATAAATATCCTCCACACTTTGCAGTAAAGCACCAGTAAAAACTTAAACTGAGCTTACTCACTACAATTAAAAGATGACTGCTTATAAATAAATCATTTTGATTGAATTTTGTTGAAAGATGCTATTTATACATGCCATTTTCTGCAAATGTTTTGATCTCCATTCCTTTCTTTTTCTTCTAATGAAGGTAATGTGAAACATATATAGGAAATGAAGGAAATGCATACTGTATTTTTGTATTGACTAAAAGAATATTTTGTTTAAGTGCATGAAATCATGTAAAGTATTAAATGGAAAGGACAGAGTTTTTACTTCAGAAAAAGCCATAGAAACAGTTTGAAATAAAGTGAGGTGATTTACAATCCTGCATGACAAATCCAAAGGCACCTTTGTACTTAGAAACCAAACTGTCACCAAGTGTCTTGACTAGTGCTTATTAAATATGACTACTGTAGTAGCGTTTGAGTTACTACACCATTTTCAAAGATCAGAAATATCTTTGAAGGGCTTATTGTCCACCTGAGCATGCAATTCTAAAATGCCTTGTTCTATTATATCAATGCTATTAAATTCATTCTTTCAGAAATTTCCTTGTAAAATGAGATTTGTGCTTGCTTCCTCTTCTATGAACCAATGAACCAGGGAACTCTGATAATCTCTACAGGATTTCATGCCATACTTAACCTCACAATACATATATTTAAAATGCATTATCATCTTTGATATCCACACTGAGTAAAATATGCAAAGAATCAATACACATTTAGTGGCAAAAGGAAATGTGTTTTATCCTTGCTGTAAAGCTTCAGTGGTAGGTAGGGTGCAAAAATGGATGAACTGCAAGAGACATATGAGTTACTTTAAAAGCCTCATTTTCTCAGTGATATGAAACAGACGTGGAATTTTTATGAACATTTGCTGGCCTTATGTCGAGGAGATTTATTTTAAAACTAGAAACCAGAATGATAATATACTTATGCTTTGCTATTCATCCTCTTTCACTATGAACATAGATGACAAACCCACGTCTCTTCTATTTTCTTTATACGCCAGTTCCAGCAATGTCACTTCTGTATTTAAAGAAAATGAATGATTTAATATATTTATTGTAAATCAATACAAATAAATATGCATCTCTGCATAGAAATACAGTCAGAAGACTCCAGGTTTGTTTTATAGCAACCAATGAGTAGATTCTTAGGGATTGGAAATTGAGAAAATTGAAAAACACTACTAACAGAACTTATCAGACAACAAATATTCATAGAAAATTGGCATGTAGATACAGCCCAAGATAAAAAAAAGTCAGTAAATTCCTACATAAATGGTTGAAAATGATCAAATCATTTCCTCATGATATGCAAAAGCTAGTTTTGAACAGATTCAAATTCACAAATCCTTACCTAATACAGACTCTAGAGGGTAAGTGGAAGCATCTAGGAAATTGGTGATTGTGTAGTTGGGGATATAAACAATGGGAGAGTCATGTGACATCCAAAAACCAAGAGGAGAGAATAGGTAAAAGGAAGAAGAAGAAAGGAATACCCATTCACCTCTCTGTATCTTTTTGTTTTGTAGAAAACTAAACACATAGGTACAAAAATCTGAATTATCTGACTGAATAAATCGGAAAGAGAAATATAGAATGGACTAAAGATAAACAACTTTTACTTATTTATTTATTTATGTTCAGAAAAATAACATTGTTTTACACTATCCTCCTGAGGAAGCCGCCGAACGGAGCGGTGAAATGCGCGTAGAGGTACTTTTGCACAAGAGGAATTTCTGTACCAGTCTGGTTTTATTCCTACCGATTTTTTACACAGTGCTGCGGAAAGATTCGGAGCTTGTGGACCGTTATATCAGCCTACTGTATATTTATGGGCTTGTTTTATACTACAATCTTGTGAGTACATTCTTTGTTTGCGGGGTTTTTCATTAAAATTTTAGATATCTGTGCAATGGTTGCCTCATTTATCTTTACATATGTGCCGTATCCTGCCATCTGTGTGAGAGTCCTGAGAATTGTGGCCTAAAGTTGGATTTGGGGGTCTCTCCCTTTTACGGGTGTATTTTACTTTTAAATCTGTGCTACCTTGTGCGCTTGTGTTTTTACAGGTTTCCAATTGTTTTACATATGAATCAATTATAAAATACACTGAAAATTATGTAATAAGTTGAAAATGTTAAATAAAAATATGTTAAAAAAAAATAAAATTTTGAAAGTTGTTTCTAAAAAAATAAATCATACGGGCGGTATTTATTAAGCCCGAAAAGACTTTGGAGTCTTTTCGGGCTTAATTTGGGCGGTGTTTCTCGATTTCCATAATATGGAAATCGAAAAATACACCCATTGAGTGATAAAGTTTCTTTTGTTATTAATACTTTATTAAACAGCTGTAAATATTCCAAATTTAACATCTTCATATTGTTACATTTGCACTTATTGTGTTCTTGCATTAAGATTCCAAGGCAAAATAGGTACTGAACTATTATCAATATCCAGAGTCTCTGCTATTGCAGTGTTTTTATGCTATATGTGCATTTAATAGAGAATAATACTTAGCAAACATGGGTTTGTATATCCAGGGAGTGAATATGTATGTTTGAGGACTGACATTCAAAAATGTCAATAAAAATATGATTATTAAATAAACAAGTGGTACAAAATTGTGACATCACTTTTAGATGCACAGATCAATATAATGAAAATAGTTGAGTATTTGCTAGGTGTCATTATAATATAATTGTTATGTGACGCCAAAACTGCATGAATTTGGTAGGATTATTTTGAGTGGGGTTTAGAGCAAGCTTCAGCTATACTCTTTGCACCAACTTTCCTTTAGGTAGATTTAGTGATGTGTTAAAATTAATAAGGTTGTGACTTTCACAGAGTCCTGTGAAACATGCCAACTCAGTGAATCTTTAAAATCTCTATGTTTTTCATCAAATCCAAAGAACAGAAATGCATGCAGTGCTGTGAACATTACACAAAATGGTCTTAGGGTTACACATATAAATATTTTTAATATTAAATTAGCCATTGGTCACATACTAGCTGTTTAAAAGCAGGAGATGAGCATAAAGTAATAGGATCTTACCACATCACCATTCATTAAATTTGTAGCATATGTACAAGTTTAAAATACATGTTCCCAACTGCATCATTCCTTTGGACATCTACCCAACATGACAACAAAAATTAACAAACCAGCATTCTACTTTGCAAATTATGCAAGTTATTTTCCTTTGCTTTGAAGTTGAAAATTTAGCCTTTTATTTAAAAAAAACAAACACTTTAGTAACCAAAAAGAGTAAAAAGGTAATCTTAAACTTGAATTCTTAGATTGGATTTTAGAAGACAAATAAAGATCCATTTCAGTGGCGTACCTACAGGGGTCGCGGGCAGTTGCTGAGGCGACTGGGCCATGATATTCCAGAGGCCCCAGCCCCACTGCTGCAACCCCTGTAGTGTGCCATGAGGAGAGGGGCCTGCCTCCCTGAAGATCCATCCCTGATCTTTTTGTTTTGTTGATTTGGAACTAGTCCATTGCTACTTCCTAAAAATACCTTTCCTTCTCCTCAACGTTTACTTTATTATCAAATGTATGAAATATATTTTAAAATATACTAGTATATGTTTCCTTTCCTTAAGCAGAACAACATCTATATTTTCTATATACATAAATATATGTGTAACTATTAACAATATAAGACCAAATAATCAAGCTGTGATGTCTGGGATTGAAGACCATCATGATACGTTTTGGAAGATACAGTTAAACAAATTAATTTGAATTGTCGTGTTAAAAAAATGCACTCTAGACTTAAGTGTGTTAGTGTATAATTCTGATAATGAGTTGATCAAGGAGGGGTTGCTGTGGAATCATAATACTATGAGAAAAACAGAAAATATGACCTTGTATTTACCTGTACTTTCTGCTGTAGGAACAACTGGTACATGGAAACTTGATGGAAGCCCAGGATTACTCCAAAAGCAAAGGTCTGAACAGGCCACAGCCAAAAAGTGAAGATCATTGTTAGGAAGCATAGCTATTGTTATCTGTTTTACATGTTTTTGTCAGGTGTCAGGTTCTCCAGTTATTACTCTCAATGAAGATTACCCATTTGAAGCATTATCCACTGTCTCTAAGGAAATATCTATGTCAGTCAACAACAACATACCTTAAGAGTGACATTATGCACTTTCTTATAGTGAACATAAATTATGATGCTCATTTTTTTAAAAGAACATTTTAAAAAGCCTTCATTTTTTTCCAGCAGGGATTGTGCCATCATCACCTCATCCAGCAGAACATTCTATAATTTACTGCTCTCATTGTAAAGAACAATTTCCATTGCTGATGGTAAAAACACTTTTGTTCTAATTTAATGGGGTGACCTCTTGTTCCTATAATATTTCTCTTAGTAAAAAAATCCCTAGAGATCTGTCGCCTCAATCACATGTATAAAGATTTACCATATCTCCAGAGAAAACGTATTCAATGTTGGCAGGCTTTCCTTATAGCCTAAATGTTTGATTCCAGGTATTCATTTTCTTTTTTTCATGACTCTGTACTTTTTTCCAATATATAAATCTTATTTTTAGGAACCACTACCCATAAGTTCACTGGATACATAAAGTACAGTTTTACTAAGTTCAGTTATACTTAGTTTTTATAAAAAAAACAACATTATTTATTTTCTTGGTCCCTTGGGTCCACATCTCTTTTATACCTTATTATATATTTTAATACATTTTTATAAAGAGACAAATGTTAAAGAGGATTAGTTTCTTAAATGTATGCCTTTTTATTTTATTTGTTTCCAATATTTGTCTTTATTAATGTATATCAAGATCTGAGACCATCTATGACCATTTACATGAAGATAATGGTAAGTACAATACAATGAAATATTAAAAATGTTTAATAATATTTAGTAAATACCAGTTCTTAATAATAACCTTGCCCCTTTCTTTCCAAAAATTTTAGGAGATGAATATATATATATAGATGATTACTTGGTTTTGATGAATTGATCAGTAACATAATGCTAATCATTTATTAACAAATTATTCCCCACAATACAGTCCCATGAATATTATAACTGCCCTGCTTTGTTTTTTTTCTCAGATGTATAACCTTGTTAGTATTAGCGCTGAGTACTAATTTTCCTGTTTATATTTGATTTATTAAATTATGTTTGTGTGCAAACATCCTGCCCAGACCATATAATTTAGAAGTATTGGTTTCCTTAGCAAGCACAAAATGTACTGATCATTAAAAGACCAGCCACACCTGAGAAAGAAGAAAAAAAAATCCCATTTGGTTTGGACTGGCAGTTTGTAAAAAGGTTACCTTTGAATTTAGTTCCTGATTTATATTGCATTCTGTTTGTTTTTCCTCTTTCATGATTGCAACCATTTTTGAAGCATAAAACACCCACTCTAACAATTGTTTTCTATAAAAATCCAGTACCTGTTCATGATGTGCCCAAGAAAGCTCACTTTATAAAAGATGGCTGCAATATGCTCTCTGCTATGAGAAGAACACAAATTAATAAAGAAAAATCAGGACTTCAATTTCCAAGATGGCATTTATACAAGTATGTATTTATAATTTTATTTATAAAGCGCCACAAATTTACGCAGCGCTGTACAGAACAATAAGTAGTGCACAGGAATGACTGCCATGACAATCCAAGTGTCAATTTTCTTTTTCTGAAATTAGTGGCATTTCATGCATTAGAATCGAAGTGACCAGGGAACATGCTTCTGAAGAACAACCTGCAAAAATTAGAAGTGCTCTTTTTCTCTGCACCCTCCGCACCTTTTCCGACTTCCTATCTTCTGTGCTATAGTTGGGCTCTGACTATCTGTCACACATGGGAAACCCTCTTTCAAACAAATAAAATTATACAAAGATGCCATTGTTTTTAAAATATAAAGGTGAGCTTTATAATTGTAAATGTAACAGGTACAGTCATCAAGATACTGAGGGGGGAAAAGCCCCATGATAACTGAGATTGCAATCATATTTATAACTAAAATTCAAACCATACATAGAAACATAAATTTGGACTCTTTGGATGCAGTACCCATTATAGAGCTGTTATCTGTCAAATAACCTCTCTTTCTAAGTAATATATGGTATTTGACTTCAGGATCACCAATTTAAGAGATATGACACCAATGTATAGCTGAAAAGCATTATTGTTATCTCATTGTTTAACGAACTATTTATTTTTTGTTATAAAATAAACTAAAATAGTCTAATGTAAAATTTTATGTCCACCCACAAAGAAGGCAGGACTATTACCTAACCAATCAAAATTAAACATTCCCATAACCCAGGTATATGTCTTTTAAGAACATGCAACAATCCAAATATTGCCAGGGAAGAACCATATTTAAATAACAAATAGTAATCATCATAATTATTTATTCGTCTTATATTATTTGGCAAAATATTGATTCCACACTAATGAAGCCAGTAGAGGCATGAAATATGAGGTTATTCAAGGGACAAGCTAATTGATGTTTAAAAATCAATTTGGTTAATGTAAACCACCCACAATGCACTTATTCTTTCTCAAACAAGAGTATACTGAATTGTATGTTCTTATATATATCTTCTGTACTATAGACATAAATATTCTAGAATGTAATAATAAAAACTTATTCTACTGCTATTTCTACAAATTTCCCTTCTATAGTAATTCTTCCAAGTAAATAATTAGCCCAGCAGTTTCATTCACTTTATTCATTTCAGCACTATTAAGTCAATAATAAAAGATCTGAATAAATAAACCACATCATGGATTTAATGAATAAGACCTTTAAAATTAAATATTGTATTTAACACTTTCCGCTGTATTTCCAAATCCACAACAATGAACAGAGAATAAGAATTTAGTTTAATTAGAGTTTAAATGGAAGCTTTTATTTTGGCAGTGCAACTGGGTGTCTGAACTGAGTAATTAGCTGAGTGTGTGAAATTAAAGCCCTTGCAGCAGTGTAATTATGCACATGAAAAAGTGTATACTTTGCTTTATCTTCAGTTTTGGACGGCTTTTATAACTTCATGATAGCTACGAAACGTCTTTACTAAATTAATAACAGCTGGTTGACTGAGTTCCTTTTTTATGTTTTATCAAACATATTTAACTGCATTTCATCATCTCTGATTTTTTTTTTTGTAACTTCAACTAATGAAGAAACAAAGTCTCTACTTAAGTGCATTCTAAAATGATGAGTTGTGTGTTAATCAAAATGTATTAGCTTCCTGGTAACCATAAATCCCCTGAGTGTTTATTAGGATTTAAAGCCATTAGTAGTATATATGGCTGTGCATAGTCAATTAGATAGATATGATGCTCTGTTGCAATAAAAATGTAGAATCCAGTATGAATTGAACAAGGTATTTCAAAAGCATTTTTTATAGTAATACATTAGACAAATATACCTCTAACTCCCTTGTAAACCATTTTAATCTACCCCATTGTTACTTGAAAATATGCAAATGTGATATGGTATATGTATGGACTATGTCAGACATATGGATCTCATTTATAAAAGGGAAATTCTGCCATATGCGTTAGTGAATTCATGTAATTTATCTAAAAAAGCTAGTACTTTATAGATGGAGTAAACTATATTAAAGCGTTTGGTAGAACAAAGTACCATTTTATCCCTCAGAAGTAAGAAGAAAATGTAATGCAGAATGTGGAGTAATCTATATATTTGTATAAAACAAAATTTTGAAATCTACTTAATCAACATTCAAGAGAATTCATCAACAGGTGTGGGCAATAGCAACCAACCAGCAGTTTCGATTCAGTCATATAGAAGAACGAGAATATTAATAATTGATTTTATTCAGATCATTGCTATCCTAAAGGATCTTTAATTTAAAAACATTTCCTGACTAAAGTAATGATATTTCAGCTTATTGTTATGTTTTAACATATGATGAACTCCAAGCAGCAGTCTGGAATGACCATAGCTTCCATTTAATAGAGGACAAAAAATGCAAGTAGTGTTGTACTCTGCATTATTCTGAAATGCAGTATAGTTAAGTGATGTTTGTTTAGCAAGGATAAGTTCAAAGTCAAACTATTCCTTTTTTAGTAAAAAAAACTGGAAAAATCAGCTTGTGTGTAATTTCCTCCACCGATGCAAAACAGATTGAGCACACTTTTGATGAAATCTTTGATTATTTTTGCTAAGGCCTTTGAATAAGGTTTATGTCCATGCATCTGGAATCCCATGGTAAGGGAAAAACCAAGAGGGCAGACATTGCTGTGTTATTGTAGGTTGCTAGGTTTGGACTAAACAAGATTATGATGAGGGAGGACAAAGCTGCAAATGAGCTGAATATCTGCTGTGTGTCAAGACCAGGTTTGCTTTCGTATGAACTCATACGTACATAAATATAAAATTTGTTGTGAAGGGAATTCTGGAAGAAATGGATATAGGATATAATTAAATGAGTAAGAAAGAAAACAGTGGAAAGAACACTGGGGCCATGAAGTGGTTTTAAAAAAGGAGTAGGAAATGGTGACTTTAAAAGGAGGTGCAGCTGAGATCTAAAATTGACTTGTGAAAATGGTACAGAGAGTCGCTAAGGAAATGGCACTTATAGAAACCATGGAGACAAGAAAGACTTCTCAAAGTAAGGGAATAATAGAAATGTGATGCTTAAGAAAACTATGGGATTATACCTGTGATAGATGACAACTAGAATGTTTCCACCTTGTACTTTTCCATGCCTGAAAGTGAAAGGCATTAGTACACACCTTTTAAATAACCTATGCAGCCTAGAGAATCAATGACCTACATACAGAATAAAATGTAGTATCTGGTGCAAAACGGTCATGCCCATTTTCAGAATGAAATGATATATGTGTGCTGCATACACTATATGCACTGCGCCTCTACTGTATCCAAACCAATGATATGTGTGCTGCATACACTATATGCACTGCGCCTCTACTGTATCCAAACCAATGATATGTGTGCTGCATACACTATATGCACAGCAACTTCTACTGTATCCAAACCAATGATATGTGTGCTGCATACACTATATGCACTGCACCTTCTGCTGCATCCAGACCAATGATATGTGTGCTGCATACACTATATGCACTGCGCCTTCTGCTGCATCCAGACCAATGATATGTGTGTGCGCTGCATACACTATATGCACTGCACCTCTACTGTATCTAGACCAATGATGATATGTGTGCTGCCTACACTATATGCACTGCACCTCTACTGTATCTAGACCAATGATGATATGTGTGCTGCCTACACTATATGCACTGGACCTCTACTGTATCCAGACCAATGATATGTGTGCTGCATACACTATATGCACTGCACCTCTACTGTATCCAGACCAATGATATGTGTGCTGCATACACTATATGCACTGTGCCTTCTACTGCATCCAGACCAATGATATGTGTGCTGCCTACAATATATGCACTGTGCCTTCTGCTGCATCCAGACCAATGATATGTGTGCTGCCTACAATATATGCACTGTGCCTTCTACTGTATCCAGACCAATGATATGTGTGCTGCCTACAATATATGCACTGTGCCTTCTACTGTATCCAGACCAATGATATGTGTGCTGCATCTGTACAATAATCAAATGAAATACTGTACATATTTTGCTCTCATCACTTGTGACTTTGAGATTCTACTCTTTTACTATTGACTTGTTCTGTTTAACCATATGCATTTCTCCATGATATTTTTCTTGATTCCATCAGAACACACATGGAAAACTCCCATAACTACATTTTTCAACTCTTATTGAACTCTTTATATATGCTTTCTTATCAAATATTAAATTGACATATATTGCATCTAACTTATCAAAGATTTTAAAACAATAGAAATTATAGATGTTGTCTCTCATCTAAATCAAGTATACCTTACCAGTTATGTGTTGCTTGGTTTTCCTTTGCTCATAATATGTACCTTTAGGTAGGTGGGTAATTCCCTTTGTGGGAGTACAGATGATATAATAATTCTCCAAATATTCAGCAGGATTTTCAACACATGGAAATATCCCTTACACATACAAAGTCAGAGAGATAAGGTAGAATTGGTAGCCTGAAGTCCTCACAACAACATTTTTGGGGCATATTTTGTCGGTTTTCATAGATTTAGGGGTAAGTTGCATATTTTATTGAGTAAGGATAATGTGAATATGCTCTGCGTAGCTGTTTCCATTGTGAATTATGTGAAACTAGGGGATAATGGGTTACAATTTCTTTTAAAAGAACAGTAACACCACAAAACATGATAATGCTTCAAATGCATATATAGTTACTATATGTTCAATATGTGCTTCCAAAAATTCTAAATTGAATTCTAAATTGAAAGTAAAGTATTTATCTATTTAGTTTTAAATATTGTGTTTTAGGGTACAGTTCCTGAATATGTATTACCTAATACGCCATAGAAACCAAAAGACTGGGTGAGGTCTGTTAAACAACATGGCTGTTATCAGTAAAGATAAGAACAGACAAAGCAATACAATTCATGAATTTAACTTCAAAGATAACATTTTTATAACTACTGTATTTGAATAACTGTCATACCAGTCTAAATGGGAATTTCAATTTTTTTGATGTTACTGGTCCTTTAAAGCTTAAAAAATCAAAGCAGATGTCATAACTTTTTAAACAATAAAATAGCAATAAAATTTTAGAAATATTACAATTTTTTTGGAGGTGAGGGCAGAAACTGAATTCATGGAACTGGTGCTCACAGTTTCTTAAAAAGATTACCTTGATACTCTCCATTGGGGGGTTATTCTCTCTATTTCAAATTATTGTGTAAAGGTGTGAATTCGCCAGCTAAAGACAGTCGCAATAGACTGTTACTGTCTCAGTCACAACTTTATAATGAGAATATTGTCGCAGTCGCCATTTTACAAAGGAAATGTTGTCAAAGTCGTACCTTTAAAGATTGTCTCTGTCGCGACTTTTTAATGGGAAAATTGTCGCAGTCGTGAATTTGCTATGGGAATCCGCTGTTTGAGAATTTGACAGTCGAATTCTCACTTTAGAGAATAATGCCCATAGTAATTATCCTGTCTGATTTATATGGCTGTTACATGTATGTTAGACAATTGTGTGGGTTTCCTCTTGTCACTTCTTCCACAGATAAAAAAAACTGGCAATATTTGGTAGGTAAGTTAGTTGATTTCTGATTACATTTTCCTTAGTACATGTGGTAGAGAAACTAAATATACAAGATCCACTGGGGGACGGAACTGATGTAAATCATTTAATATTCTTGGAATTTTTTTTTTTTAAAAACCCTATTTTGTAACAGATATATGACCCGCCTATGTATTTGATCCAGCCAAAATACCAAGACCATAACGTTTAGTTATCAGTCAACAAGAAACATAGACAGCACAGCAACATCAATAGCAAAGTTAAAAGTCTGAAACACAAGGAAACTTGCATTGTGTTTTTTGGCAAAGAAAGTTCATTTTCTTTAGGGATGGCAATAGAAAATGATAGAGTAAAAACATGCAGATACAGCAGCTGAAAAGTAAGGGCATACTTCATTAATCAGTCCTTTGAGAATGAAGTCCTAGAATACATTTTCTTATTGACTCTGCTATTTCTAAAATAGGATAGTTTAATAAAATAAATGCTTTGCAACCCATGGCAACAGCTGCATAATGGAAAAAAAAAAATAAACAGAATATTGTGGTCTCGGAGCAAGCTAAAGTTTCCCAGTCAGTAAGCAAAACAGTATGACTCTGACTATAAAAAATACCTAAAGGTTTCCAATTTAGTGCATATCCAGATTCATGGAGATGAACAAGAAATGTGTCTCAGATAGCTATCACCGGCAATACACAGCTCTGATAAAATACAAGAGTCAGAAAATGCTGACAACCATCCTGCAGGATAGATTGGGGGAAAAAAACCATAACAGAGTATACATCAACATTTATTCTTGACAGGTAATATTGCACATTAGATAGAGACACAATCAAACAGGAAAGCAATCAGAGGCAGAAGGGAAATGATTATACCACCTAGCTTTGGTACAGGCAGGAAAGTAGAAAGATAATATTACAGAAAGGTGATCTGAATGACACAGACGTATACCTGGTTTCTATGCTAATGTGGGTTTGTGTGTGTTTTTAATCTTTCAGTAGTTTTGAAATGATAATTGTTTTTTCAGGTCGTTTGTACCAGGTGAACCCAATGTAAAATGATCTATATTTCATAAGGCATGTCTGCAGAAACCATTTCTCTTACTTTCATGTAACAATTATAATGATTTACTTTTTTGATGATATTTGAATGATTCACTATGATTTACAATCAGTGTTAAATAAAGTTGTTGCTTTGAAACATATACATAATTATATTTATAGCCTAATATATGTAATTATAAAATAATATTGTTTTCTAGCAATTAAAGGACCAGCATACCCCCCAAGTGTCCAGGATTCCACAGGACAGTTTTGTTTTTCGGGTACTGTCAAGTGGGTCTGGGTCTCTGCCCCACATTCCCGACCCCCTTTCGTCCCCTCCAGCCCCCTACCTGCAGGCTGGCGACAGGCCTATGTCACCAGCATACAGCCAATAAGGGAGGATTGGGAGGTGCACCGGTGATGTCACTAATGCTGTCACATTGGTACACCCAATCAAAAAAGCAGTCCACGGTGAACTATTGATGCCACTTCCATGGGAGTATGTCCTGCTGTTCCTCCCAGGCAGGTAGAGAGGTATTGGACCAGTAACAACCAAAACATAAAACATTAACTTTTGATTGGCATGGCAGTTATTCAAATACTGCAATTGTAAAAATGTTATCTTTGAAGTTAAATTAATAAAATGTATTGCTATCTGTCTGGTTTTATTTTTACTGATAGTAGCCATGTTGCTAAACGGACCTCACCCAGTCTCATTGTTTTCTATAGTACTCTAGATAAAGCATATTCAGGAAGTGTGCTCAAAGGCCCAATTTTTAAAGCTAAATAGCTAAATATCTTACTACACACAATTTAGAATTTTTGGAAGCACAGAGTGAAGTCCTGTGTGAAATTCTAGTCCAATAAGCACCGACAGCTGCATGATGTCATTTCTGGTAGTCTTTCTGTGAGTAATTAGGATAAACAATACAGATAAGGGTTGTATCTACAATACAAGGACAGAGATAGATTGGTAAAACCCACTAAACAATATGTGTGTTAAGGGTTTTATTAATCCAGCTCATGGTGTCACTAGCAGAAGTAAATCAAATAAACCAAACTTATGTTTTCTTGAAGCATCCACATCACTCAAGTGTATATATGCAGGCATGTATATTTTATTAGTGCTGTTAGGTGATGCAGTGGTGAACAGTTTAACAATGAATTTATAATACAGACATAAGAAGGGCTTATGATAGTAAGTTAAGCTAAATTCAAGCTTGAGGCAATATTTATAAGTGCTTACGGCACTTTTCCATCGATAAAAGATCAAAAAATATCGATTGAAATGTTTCCATCAGAGAAAATCGATCGAAAACTATTGATTGATATTTTTTGATTGGCCACCCGTTTTTTTTACATCGAAAAAACTCGAGAAGGTCGAAATCGACCTACTCGAGCTTTATAAATTTCGCCCTTAGATTCATGAAGATACATCACTGTATAAGTGCCTGAAAAAGATCCACCCTACCTAAATCAATTACTAAAAAGGATATTATGCAACCCTAAAAATCTAAAGCCAGTTAAATAAGAATTGCATTTATTCAAATAAATTAAAAAAAAAAGAATTCATATGTCAATTTTATTAGAATGCTTATCTTTATTAGTGGGGTGGATATATTTAATAGAGTAAGTAGGAATGAAATAATTGCAAATTAGAAAGGAGTTTATGAAATGCTTGAGTATATTTTAATATGTTTGTTTCATTAAAATTGGGCTCCCCTGTACTACTGGCTAATTTCTGTACTTTCTAAAAAATGGAGAGGTAAACTGCTTTTTGGAAACTTTTGAACCTTCTCAGAACCTGTAGTTTGGTGAGTGACTGCGAGACACCACAAAATGCACATTGGGCAGTTGGACTCCTTAAAAGTATAAACTTCAATATGCTGATGCTTGCTTTGAGCTGTCATAGCAATACAATAACATCATTACTGAAGTGCTGTTAGTTTTGAGTTATAGGTCGAATCACAAAACATTTTTAAGTGATAATAGAGACTGATCAGGAGGTATAGCAAACAGAAAAATGTTTATATATTGTATATAACTATTTCACCTCTTCACCATTTGTTTGACCTAATTCTATTATGCAGTACTGTGATGGATGACCATTTCTAGGTATACAATATTAGTGAAACTCTAAACAAAGGGATTAATCCAAACTGACATATTATATATCTTTTCTCCTCTCCATGTGTGCCTAATACAATAACCTCCAAAATACCAAAAAATGAATTTAAAGGAAAATGATAGATTTAAGGGAAGTTCAGAGTCCTAATAAGTATACAATGTACTTGAACAGAATACATGTATAAAGTCAATCACAAAAAAAATAAGAATTGAATCAAATATATTTCTCATGTTTATGTTCAGCAGAAATTTTTCCTATAGTTTAATGAAGGTTAATAAGATTAGAGAATATATGTAGTGTTATATATATATATAATTAAACTAAAACATGCATAGTATAGGTATCCACAATCTTGCAAAGGGAACACCAAGAATTTCAAATATGTACTACAAAGACACTATAATATTCATAACCATGTTGAAATTAAAATGTTACATAACGAACTAAGTTACTAACTTGAATATGTTACACACTATTTAAAAGTAGTTTGTAAAGTGCAGAGTGATTTATAAGGTAGAAAGTGCCCAAATAATAATAATAATAATAATAGTAACAAAGCAATAGCAACAACATATAATATGGGTGTAAAAAGGGCATCTAAAAGATGTTTCCAGATCCACCTAGGTGTATTTCATAACCTATACCTTTAAAATGTTAGGGTACCCCACAAGGTTCAACTATGAGTGATTCAGTTAATATATTTAAATTGATTAATATTATTAAAAACTCACAAAAGACAAATACAAGCACAAACATGCACATATACAGAGACTGTTCTGAAAAAGCAGCCTATCGCAACTTTCGTAAAAAAAATCATGGCTCTCAAGAAAAACTTTTAAAGTATAAGTGACTATGAAGTCTATTATTTATAATTTCATCTCTGGTATTAATCATTAAAGGATTAATAACAAAAAAAAAATTCCAATTTGGATTGGCATGACAGTTATTCAAAAACAGCCCTAGTAATAATGCTATGTTTGAAGTTGAATTCATAAATTGTATTGCTTTAGGACAGCAGCCATGTTGTTAAACAGACCTATTGCTTTGTATGTATGTATAATTTTATTTATAAAGCGCCACAAGTTTATGCAGCACTGTACAATTCAGCAATACAAATATAATACAGACATGGGAAAAGTGCATTAAACAATACAAGTATAATATCACAAGGAAGCTTCAGACATAGATACATTTTCATGTAATTATCTGAAAGTACAATTTTAAACTTAAATAAATAGACACTATTTCGATTTTTTTTTTAAACACAGTTTAAATCTATATTAAAGACATTCTGTGAAATTAATATCATATCATATGCCTCTTCAGGGCCGTTCCTAGGGTAAATTTCACTCCGGGCGAGAGCTTAAAACTTGCGCCCCTTGCCCGGGGGGGGGGGGGGGGGG
>JAKJJM010029350.1:0-17911 GCA_021901965.1 Pipa carvalhoi
ATAAGAAAAGTTCGAAGGGGGGCCCCAGACATTTTGGCTGTATGGGGCCCCAAAATTCCTGATGGCGGCCCTGGTTGTAATGTTTATGACTAGCATTTTTAGCAGCTATTCCTTTGTTGTGTATTTGTACAGTGTGTAGAAACTGGGAATGCTACTTGTTCCCTGGGAACTGAAGGGACATCATGTGCTTAATATGTCAATTATTTCATCAAAGACAAAAAACGTACATTGTGAAATGTCCAAAGCACAACGCCACCTGCAGGAGCTGAGGTGGATAAACTGATATAATGGGTAGGGCAAAGAAAAAGCAACTGTTAGTATTTGTAGTAGTTGACTGAAAAGGGGAGAAGGCCCAAGGGTCTTTAAGCTTCAAGTTATGTCACTTTGAATGCATTCGCATTTCCATACCTCCAATACGTATCAAACAAGAAGAGCCATAATGTATTAACATCTCCACTTTGATCTGCTCATTTTTTGCTAACAGCATTTTTTCCACTGTACCTACTAATAAGATTTTTTCAGCTCTATTTTTGTTGTTCTCTCTGTTTCTACCAACAGCCACTTCAATGGATAGGGCTGCTGGTAAAATAAAATGAACTGCAAATATACTTCTGCTTTTTTCTACAAACAATCAGATGAAAGGGTGAATTTGGAAACATTTCCAAAACTTATTTTTGTTGAAGAATACAGTAAAATGTATGGCTTTTGTAAGGTTCCTGAATGATAAATTCAAACAAAAGTTGACTCAGTCTCAGGAAAGGAAGCTGCATCAGTAAACAGCCAATAATTCTGCTCGTTACATATTCAATAAGAGCATATTATGTATGTCCATGTTAGGGAACAGAATACAATTGGTGGTTTATTTACTTAACAAACAAAATATGGACGCAATCAGAAGTTAAGATCACACACAAAGCAAATAAAATGAAAAATTAAAATTCAAAGATAACATTTTTCAAGAACAATGTAAAAAATAAAAATCATGCTAAACTAAAGGAAAAGTTTCATGTGTTACTTGTCCTTTAATGCCGTATATAGGTTATAACATACGCTTATAATTTATTCCCCATGCAATACATTACATTGCGTCTGTCCCTCAAGTGCAGTGTCTCTTTTTTATCAGTGTGCTCTGATATTTTAGATTGTGGTCCTTACATCAGCAAATATTTCAGCACAAACCTAGAATTTACTAGTAAAGTAACAAATCTTCATTCATTAAGGACTCCGTTTACTGCGAGGTGAAAAACTTTCTGACTGTGCTGCACTCATTATAGACACTCTGAATGTATAAGCACTCATAAGAATGGCAGGTAGACCTTTAGTATAAGTAATATCCCTTACACAACATGTTTTCATTAGCAGGAAGAAATCAGATTTTATCCCAAAACCCAGAAGATTGACAAATACGCTCTAATAGATGCTGTTAGAGGTCTTGATTCATTTGAAAGGAAGTCATTTTTGAACACTGTTCCTAGTTCCTCTACCACAAAAGTCCAGGGCAGTTAATGGTGGTTTTACTATTATGATTCCCAGAATCCAGTTTTATTGGTTTCAAGCAATAATACTTAAGAAACTGTATGGGCCCTTGGAGAGAGCAATAGTGTTAGCCCTTTCACAGTCAGTTATTGAATGCTACTAAATGCAGTAAAAGGGAATTTAAAGAGTGTAAATTGGCTGTTCATTTTCTTTGTTATTTTATTTACCCCAGGCACTCGCTAGACATATACACAACATACAACCATAGAAGCCTTATATACAATGACATCCTGGCTTAGTCACCTAGAGCTATGGAATTTAGTCTTGTTTTTCCTTTATGTCAATGAACATGTGAGTCTTGATTTCTGCAGTTATATTTAGAGGTTAAAGGGCTATCCCATCAAGCAAATTGTACAAGAAAAATGACAGTGCAATATTTTTAAGCGCATTATCTGTACAATAACCTGTTCTTATTTATTTATTTATTTATTTTGCGTTTCCATTGAATATTGTTTACTGCAGTTCTTACTCCTGATCAATGTAGCCTGAGGTTAACTCTGGTTGTTATCAGTGAGTGAATACTTTCTCTCATTTTAGAGCGTTTGTCATTTTACTTAACCGTTTTTATCATTACCAGTTCGGCAGTTATTTGTTTCACTGTGTAATACTTGATATCATTTTGGAGTGCATCATTTTATCTCTATTAGTTTTGTCATTATGCAGCACAGCATGCTTCTTGCCAACTGTGTGTACTTATTATCATAATACAGTGCAGTGTGTATCATACAGAAAGGACTAGCAGAGAGCTACAGTAAACAGGGGGAAGAACCTCATTAAATAAATTAAAGGGAAATTATAGGCAATAGCTCTTTTTTCAGTGTTTTTCAATTTTGAATATAGAGCTTCAAACAAACATTTTTCCTAATATATTGTCATTAATATTTTAGTTTCTCTCCTATTACCTTCTAAGTTATTAATGACCTACTGGCGTCTACTTCTTGGCGAACCCTCAAAAAAGTTTAAATAATGTTACAAATATTGGAACCTGCTTCGTGGACTAAAAAAAGTTCTGTTTATTAAGTAAATGCTTGAATAGTTGCCGAATGTTTTTATTTTTTTACTAATTTTATCCAGGCCACTGATCAAGGAAGCAGTGAGGGAGTTCAGTAGGCTACTGTTACACTTTACATCAGCAATGTTGATTAATATATTCAGTGCACCTGATTGCAAAGTCCAATCTAATGTGAGAATCCAGACCCTGAAGGGTTAAAGGCGATAACTAGTATAAAACGGAGTACGATTTCAATAGGGATGTATAGCTGTGTTAGCAATAGAAATCATTTTACATTGTAACTAAGAGCTTGCACATATCAAAGTTTCCTTTATATAAATATATCATGTACCTGCTCCTCAGATTGGGTTTAGAGATGGTAGTTAAAGTGCACCTGTCAGATTGAAACAACATTGTCGACACTGCAGGCTTGTGTGATAGAAAGGCTGTAGGAAGAGGCGCAGATTACTTGATTGACAAGTAAGCGCCTCCTACCAGCCTTCCTCCCGCAATACGCACAAGCATATCTGACATGCCTTAGGGGGCGTGTCAGAGTGGTCGATTGGCAGGTTGGGCACAAGATGGCAGCTCCCACAGCTTCAAATCGGGACAAGCTGACAGGTGCACTTTAAGCATTCCTGTAATTCACGTTTGAATACTTTTTTAAGAAAGGTTTGAAATTCCCATTTGCGTTTCACAATAAATTCTAAGTTATCGTTATTACTTTTATTAATGCAGAGGGATTCTTTTACGCTGCCTTATTAACCATTGCAATATAGCCATTAGACATATTTCCCCTTTGTGTGCTGTCCACAAAACAAGGGAAGAAGCAGTGTGCTGTTTTACTAGGTTATGCTTTTCTATTTCCAATAGCAGCTAGTTTATTACAGTCGGATGCTCTACAATGGCTTAGAAACATTCTCAAATTAGTAGAACATTCTTCAAAACACTCATTACCATGCTTCAATAATTCTTAGTTATTTTTCTCAAATGTATCACTTGACTATTTACCACTCCTATTAAAGCACCTGCATTTATAAATCTGATAAAAGCGCTGCTATTAATTGTAATCTCAATCTACACAGGATGCATTGAAGGGATGCAACTATGATGCTATTATAGTTCTTTACTCTCTTGGAACTATGTTACTAAACTATTTTCAGCCACCTGGTAATTGACTGTAGTCTTTGGGAATGAACAGCTGATGAGCAATCACTGGAAAGAGACAAAATTAAAGTACACTAAGGGCGAAATTTATTAAGGTCGGAAAGAGCGCTAACGGTCTTTCCGAAAATCTCGTGGGAGATGATCTCGCGAGATCCTCCCGCGAGAATTTCAATTTCCGTGTTCTGGAAATCGGGTCTTTCTACAGAAACTTTTAGTAGCCATAGAACTTATGGCTACCTTTTGGTCGAAAGACCCAATTTCCAGAATACAGAAATTGAAATTCCCGTGGGAGGATCTTGCAAGCTTAAGCCCGAAAAGACTCGAATCCGAGCATTCGAGTCTTTTCGGGCTTAATAAATTTTGCCCTATGTTAGAAAAACCAAAGATGTCATTGCTTTATCTAACCTAGCAACACTAGAAACAGGTTTCCCCTTCCATACATTATCTTCTAAGCCATATAGAACTTAGAGAAAGATTTCCACAGTATGTAGTGTCCTAATTGCCTTTACCCTTTATACAGAAGCAAAGTTTTAGGTAAACTCAGGGAAATCTGTGTGCAACCTCTACATAAAGCAAAGAAGCAATATACTGCACACAGCAACACATGCCTATGACTTAAAGAGGTCCAACAGTGACAACAGGGCCAAGGTTACACATATGATCTCTGATAAATAGATGAATAGGATGTTATGGGGAAAATTAACAAACTGGGACAGTCCGCAGATGGTTTACTAAATATATATTGATATTATAATAATATTAAATGATAAGTAATTCAAAACACAATACATTTGCATCTTACTTAAAATGTGTGTAAGTTCCCTTTAATGCCTGAAAAAAGGAGTTATGACAGATCAGCTGATAGTGAGCCAGTCATATGTAAATGTTTGACTGTCTGATCATGGTGTACATTGTGATGTCACTGAGGTTTCCTTGGCTGCATGATTATATATATAGGTCATGATTTATATGAATGATTAAGGAACTGGTTTAGTAATGTTGCTTTAACTATTACTGCTAGTTTGAAATGGAAGTGGGGCCATTTTTATTTTTTCAGACTCTGAAAAGTGGTATTTTTCTCTCTCAGATTGTGACATTTATGGTTCTTTGTACTGCTTGTTTCCAGCCCACATGGCAGCAGCTGGATTCAGTTCCTAGTGAAGTGGAATATACAAGGTGTGACATTGGGGGATGGCTCTATATATTTCTGCCGCCTCAATGATTCTATTGGCAATCACAGCATCAGCAGCCTCAGCGTCAATCAACCAGGAAGACTATCCTGCAGATGAGGGAGACCAGGCCTCCAGTAATGACAACCTCATTTTTGATGATTACAGGGGCAAAGGCTGTGTGGATGACAGTGGTTTTGTATACAAACTTGGAGAGAGATTTTTTCCCGGGCATTCTAATTGCCCATGTGTTTGTACAGAGGATGGACCTGTTTGTGATCAGCCGGAGTGCCCAAAAATCCACCCCAAATGTACTAAAGTGGAACACAATGGATGCTGTCCAGAGTGTAAAGAAGTGAAAAACTTTTGTGAATATCATGGGAAAAACTACAAAATCCTGGAGGAGTTTAAGGTAGGTGTTAACTGTTATGTAGTACTGTAAACTCATTTTACAGATAAATCATGTCCAAAGAGGACTACAGTTACCTGTTTACTGTTAGTGCTGTCAGGCAAATATTTTTGTTTGTATTTTTTTAATGCTGTTTCTTAAAAAAATATATGAGGTTTCAAATGCTTACATTATTCAGAGGGTAGATTCTTAGGGTAAGTTTGCCTAAATAAAGGTATAATATAAAGTAAAGTATTGGTTAATAGAAATGGTAAGCAATTTCTAAAGCACCTCCCTGCCTGGAGCAATGTGTGCATGCCAGGGATATACATTATTCTTGGTGACGCCTTTGGCTGCGATGTTGCATACAAATTTAATGCACATGTGAGCATTTTAATTGAAAGCACTGCTCCTGCATGTGTTTAATAGGTCCTGATCTAAGAAGAAGTATAGAAAATTCAGGCAGAGCAGATTTTACTTAGCATTATTCAAAGTAGTTTCAGGGGAGTTCATCAGAACAGCCAATCATACTAAGGTCGAATAACCAGCAGGAACCAATCAGCATTTAACATTCACTGGTATGAAATATTGAAAACCAATCTCTGATTGACTGTAATGGGTTACTAGACTTCAATAAATTCAACTTTTAAATAATTCAACTAAAAGAGACTCATTGAAAACACACTGACAACTTGTAGCATTTTCACCCTTGGCTAAGCAGTACAGCAGTGGTCTACAGATGAATGCTTGGAATAGATTCAAGTTTTAGTTCACAACCCCCCCCCCCTTAACAAAATCAGCACCGCACTATATTGGCTTCAACTCAGAATGGGTTAAACTAATTTCAAAACATCCTTGTAGGCAATGCTAATTCTTAGCCTTCAATAAATAAATGTATAAAAAGATAATTACTCTCCTCAAATGAAAGCAGATTATATTTCCTGTCTTGTTTGAATAAGGCCTTTAACTCTCTAAAGAGCATCTGGGTCCCTCTCCTTTAGTTTCTTCTTTATTATTATTGGTTTTTATGTGTTTAAACGTTGCCAAAATATGTGTAGGTTAAGCTTAACTAAGTGCCATATGCATTGCAATAAATAACATTTATACCGCAAAAAGGAAGGTGAAAAAGGCTTCAAAACAATTCTGGAAATGTTCCTTAAAACTCAAGGGAAATATCACTATGATAAAATAATTACAATTCATGAACCATGACTTCTATAGTTGGTGTTTATTCTTTTTATCTTTATGCTGATCACATCATTTCCAGACCTTTCCAAATACTTTGTGCTTATTAAATATTGATAGACACCTTATTTATTGCTTGTATGGGAAATAAAAGAAGTGCCTTTACAAAAGAGCAGTTTTATGATTGATTTCCAACTGCAAGATTGAAAATCCTCTTTTTCCCCTCTTCAGGGAAGTGGCTAGAGTGAAAGGCATCTCATCTACTCTTTCTAATGTTATTGGTATGATTGAAATCACCATCATCCTTGTCTCTTGTTACATGCACTTGCAAAAACATTAAATCCGGCTGCTCTCTAAGAATGTCATGATGAGAAGAAGTTGTAATTGCAATGGGGCTTCATGGAATTATATCTGTTTCCTCTATTTTCCACATCCATCTGTTGACTTTTAGTACCCCCGGTGCAGTCACTGCATGAAGTATTCCTGTGACTTGGATATACTGTGTTCAGATATCTTTCATTAAAAATATTACAATGTTTGGATCATTGATTTTTGACTAGGTTAGAAATGGACATTGTTGGTGGCTTCCTTTATCTTAATTCATCAAGGTCTCTTTTCTACATTATATAGAAGCTTTCATATTCCCTGTATCTGAATGGGCTGCTGTCTTTCAATGATTTCTCTGAGCTGGTCATAACACCACAGCTAGAAATCAGTTGCATTGCCGTAAAGACTGTAGTACAATATTCTCTGTTGGATTGGTGGGTGGGGGCAAAAGTCTGTAGTCAACACGTGGCCCAGTGACTTAAGGAGAACCAAGGGTCAAAAAGATTTATATATTACAGCAAATTACAAACAAAAAACTTTTGCAATGATATGTCATTGAATAATCACACATGCAGAGATGCAAAAATATCACCAAATATATTAAAGGACCAGTATACAAACAAATCAAAAATTCTGTTAGGATTAACATGGTAGTTTTTAAAGCTAAATAGCAAAATATTGTAATGTACTGACACAATTTAGAATTTTTGGAAGCACGGATCAAATATCTAGTAACCATAAATACATTTGAGGTATTTTCATTTTTCAAATATTCCCCTGCTATACAATATTAAGGAAATCTAATTAAAATATATCAAGGGTGCACTGGTATTCAGGTTGCCAGTTAAATAAATGATGAACAGACAAATGAATGATCAGTGTGTGGTAGGTAGTGTTTCCCAAATGTCCTAAAGTACAAGTCAAAAAAACAGAAAACAGCACCACAGTTCTGATTATGAGTAATGTCTCCATGGATCCACAATTAAAAAATAGGCACGTTCATTTACACAAAGATATGATCAACATGTAACAGAGACACAATTCCCTACATTTAGGGCCACATTCCGGTAATTCCAAATGTGCCTGATCGAAGTGATTTTAGCAATCATTTGAGGCGCGTTGCCGAAATAGTCACTCAATATGCTTGAAGAACAAATGAACAGCGGCAGACAAAACTCTGCTCACCTGTTCTTCAAGCGCATATTGAAGCGCGGCCATGACAATTTCGGCGGCGCACCTCAAGCACTTCGCTAAAATCACTTCGATCGGGCACATTTGGAATTACCGGAATGTGGCCCTCAGTATGCATGTGAAGTGATAATGGGAGTTCGCTGTAAGTGAATTCGGGAAGGAAAATTCGGACCTACCGGAATGACCCCCTCTGTGTTTTTTATCGGCTTATACATCTTCAAATATCTTTCTTTAAAAGTCCCCTGAGAACTATAAAAGCAGAAGAAACATAATGTATATCTTCTTCCCTTGGAACAATTAAAGAGCATAAAAATGATTAGCAAATTACGCACTTCTCAGAGTTGTGTCTCTACTAGTATCAATTAGTGCAAAATGTGACTTAAAAAATCAAATGATATTTTTCCATGTTGTAAAGGACTTGTTTTGACATTTTATAGCTGGTCACATAAATATACGTAATGTACAGATTACATGTTCATAAGAGTATGTCAAATAATTTTCATTGCAGAAACTGTGTACTACGTTAAAGAAAAATATATGTATTCATGAAATTTCTTTTATTTACCCCAACCAAATATATGAGGGTCAGTGGACTGCATGATGTATGAAATCACTGCAGGTAGCAACAGACATTCTGGGTACCAACAACATCAATTGAAGTAAAGATAGAGCACAAAGCGCAATTGGTATTTTACAAGTCCATGGCTTTGTTCTCTTGATCAATGGCTAAATAAGCTCACACTGCTTGCAAGAACATACTGAATTGGATGTCTAAAATCCACAGTACAACAGAAAACAAGCAATTTTCAATAACATATCGCTTTTAATGGTACCTTGTTAAATCATGGCACACAGTCTGCTATAATAAGTTACAGTCAAAAAGACCTTACAGTCCTCTGCTGTAAATGCAAACAAGTAACTCTACTAATTAACTTAATACAGATGAAGCAAATTTAATCAGATTCTGTGTATACATTATATACACAACGTTGGTGAGACTGCTTCTAGAATCCACTGTGATGATCACAAAATGTTACCTGATCCCAAGACTTTGTCATGAACTTTTATTAAAGGGTCTGTAGGGAAGTTCACTGTTTGTTCCAGTCCAGTGACTACACAGCCCCGTAGTTACGTATTGCTATCTCTAGAACCTGCCTGGCTTTACTGAAGTGCCTGTTGAATTGTTAAACCCATATCAGTTTTCCAAGGGCAATTGACTTATGCGTAAAATGGATCTTAGTTCAGCTTTAACCCAAACAACATCAGATTTTGTAATTTCAGCCATTCATTATCATCTAAGATTCCAAGTTATTTCTTGATTTTATTGCAAACACCTGCCCCCTCGAAACCACTGATCTGGTCATGATTTACCTTTATTGAAACATAGTTTGCAATGTACAAGTCCATCCATGAACATTTCTCACATTGTGCTGCCAAAATACAGAATTTAGTTTTTGTCACTTAAAAATTTGTTGCACTTAAACTATGCAACATATAAGGCTTGTTATTGTATACCACTAGAAAGAGCTGTAGTTTAATTGAAAAAGTTTTGCTATTCACTCTTGTTCTATTATATCAATCTAATTATGATATTCAATACTACATTCTTTCATGTATAAGATGTTCCATAGTTGGCTCAATGAGAGCTTATATAAAATCAGATATCGGGCAAATTGTGAAGTTCCAGCACAACAGTATGAGGAGTGAATTCTGCTCTTAGGTCACATCAACAGAATAGGAAAATGCAAATCATACAGCAATCTGAGCAACTGAGATGGCTGCCCTTAGACACATAGAAGGAGCTGATATCAGCGGTCATGCCCTTTGGGACTCATATTCAGAAAGGCTCCTATACTTCTTAGAAGTAAATAAAATGTACAAAACCTAACCAAAAATGGACAATACTGCGGACAGGTTTGTAGTGAGGAATTGCTAGCAAGTTAAAAGCACACTTTTCCTCAATTCTATAAAGCTTTCAGTTCCACAAAAGTAACAAAAGAATAAATGAGTCACTGTCTACTTACATTACAGAATTAAGACGCTAAGCAGAACGGTGCTCATGCAGTGGAGATTTCTTAAATGAGACACTGTGAGACAGATTAACAGGAGGAATTTATCAAAGGAGATATAGCACACTGAGAATGTGCAGTTCCTTTAGGAGAGTAAATATGGATCTGTGGACACCTTCATTATCATGGATCACTGGTCTCAATAGGGCTAATGTACATTTCAGCATTATTGTCAACCTGTATGCATAAGGTTGGACATTTCTAACCTTACCAATGTTTAGGCCTATGTCCTCCTTTGAACCTAAATATTACGTTAAAGTTGATGGAGAGTATAGATTAACTGGAAACAAATCTATGTGACAGCATTCATACCCTTTGCTAGCTATAAATCAATTGCTAGTCACAGTGACTGATGGAAAAATTCTTCCAAAACTCAGTCCTGCTCAGGCAGCTACTGCCAGTGGATTCTGGTACAGATGCTCAGACTATTGTCACACACTGTGGTGCATTTAAGGCTGGGTACCTTCATTTTAAACTTGCAATTTCTCCAGACATAGTTCAGCAATTTATAGAAATCCTGCTTGCGCTTACTTGTGCAGTTGTAGCTCACTTTGATGATGTACCAATCATGCGGTCATCTAAGAGCATACAACCTAAATACCTTAAAAAGTGCTCATGTTAAAAAAATTAAATTCTAAGTTTAGAAGTTAGAAATGAAAACTTCCCAGGATACTACATCAATACATCAAGTATTTGCCCATCAGAAGTGAAGGCTAACCAGAATGCTAGTGAACCAAAATGCAAGTAACAGCTGCAAACTTTCCTTGGCCCGCTCAATATCTACTGCTGTTTTTATCACCACAAGGCAACAGTTGTCGATCCTCTCCATTGCCTACTTACCACAGACCCATCACTTTCTGGAGTTGATGCTGTTACTAACCGCATTCCTCCAGAAGGCAAATAAACTCCAATTGTTTTCCATTCCACAACCATACCATCTGCACAATGAACTCTACACAGACCGGTAAGAAACCATTAACTGTCATTGCTGCTGTGACAAAGATTCACAACTGTCTTTTTGGCCACTATTACTATTGATCACAAACAACTTCTGGGAATATTATACAGAGACATTCCCATACTGAATGCCATTTCATTCTGGATGCTTAGGTAGAGGATTATGTAAAGTAATTATGATTACACTCGTGTGTATAAATCTAGGATATGGATATTAGGTACAGATGCTCTGTGTTACATGTTTCCTACTGTCAACTGCCTCCCTTGGTATCCCTTTCTTTCATTGCCACTGAGATATCAGTCAGCTTTCCTTGATTTTGTGAGAATGAAAGTTCTTGACACATTGGTAATTCTTCTATCAACTTAACTCTTTCAAACATTCTTTCTGCTTAACTAAAACACTGAGGCCAGCATAGAGCAGTAGCTACAGATCTGATTAAGTTGTTTTTAATTCCTCACAAATAAAAACAGTCCTGTTGTCAGATAGAATAACATCTGGCATTCCATGTGATTCAAAAAGCACAGCTAATACATTACCTCTAACCATTTTGAGTAAGAAGCACAGTTACAGAGATGTTCTTTCTCTAAAAAGGTCCTGTAAAAGCAATATGAATTCTGTGCATTTTAATCCAGGAACAATTGGAACCCCCTTTGTCAAAAGATAAAGTTTCTTCCAGATGTTCACGGTGGCCAGTTTTGGACATAGACAATTCCTGGTGGGCCCAGACCTCAGTGGAGTTTCAGACTGCAACATTACAGCATATTTCTGAGGGAAGTGTAAAGAGGTAGATTACAGGGACTAAAGAGACAAAAAACATGGTTTACCTTGTGGGTGCTGGTCTACCTTGTGGCCCTACAGTCTTTATTGACCTACAGCTACAGTTTGGCAGTAGCTAGAGAGTTACACACTGGAATCCTTATCTACATATAATACATGAAAGAAATGTTACAGAGATATAGAATCATTTCATGTTTGCATAATTCATCACAGAACTTTCACCAATGGATTGTAAATGACCTTTTGAGCAGCAACAACTGCAATGCCATTTAGGGATAAGGGTTTCCAACTTTGCAAAGCAGGATGGACTTTTTTTTATAGTTAACGCCTATTCATTTAAACAGAATCATTAATGTTTTCTCATTTATCTCCTTTTGTGGGCTTCAGTCTCCAAAATCTATTTTTCTCAATCCTCCTTTAAGACTCTGGGTCTGGTTTGTGAGCGAGTTATGCAACACAATTTACAAACTACTTTCAGAACTGCTTTATTCTGGTTTATTTTGTTACAGTTTCTGATTTGTCCTTAGACATCATGTTCTGCTAAAGAGATTTTTCCAAGGTTTCCACTGTCTAAAAACTTGGAACATGATCCCTTTCAGGACATTGTATGTTTTTGCCATTCAGCATTTTCCTGACCTGAACAAAGATCAATGACATTCTGTGGGGTGCCACATTTTTCAAAAAGTGATTTCATTTTGGTGTCCCTCCCTTATAGACCATGTTTTTGTAATGATTATTTGTTGTCAGTATTTTCCCAGATCACAGGAAGACCTCATTAGCTTCATTTTATTTTATAATAATTTTATTTCCTGCTGAACTGCAGTTTTGTTAACTCATGTATGCCTTTGGGAGGATGGTTTTACTAAGGAAGTGGAACCCTATATAGGTCATATAGTGTTTACACAGTTTGCTAAACTCTTTGTTACTTTGATGACGAACAGTATCCTGAATTTATGTAGAATTCAAAGTGAGGAGTGAGGCAAAGCTCTTAAAGAAATGTGCATGATTTTTTGTATCACTTGTGAGCAGCCTTTTTATTTTAAGTTCCAAACTTTGTTTACACGATTGCCATTTTCTCTCTTACTTAATTCATTTGCTGGAGGAGTGATAGTTTTCATGAGATCTGGAAGTGTGGCCATCTATACATATATAATAAAAGCTGTCTATAGAGAGGACTGGTGTGTACCTGCCTATTGGAGATTAAGGCATCCCCAGCAGCTCCCCTTCCTATGTCTTGGAATACTTTTAAGCATTTTATGGGTGTATTGCTACCCCCTTCTAAAATATTTATTGAGCATTTATATGGATAATTTCTCTTTAATATCCCTTTTCTGCTTTTTTTTTTGCACTCAAAATACTGCACTAAAGGAGATCCTATTTTGTTGCCTGTGGGCACATTTCAGGTGATTCAATCTCTTAGCAAATTCTAAAAATCAAGGGGGACTTCTTCACAAAAGCTGCCAAAGATTTGAAACTGGGAATTGTGTGTTTGTAATCATTATGAAAGTGGTATTTATATTTATAATATTTTTTGTGGCTCTGGCTAATTTGCATTGTTTGGTGATTTTCTCCCATACACAAATGATAATTTGAAATGTGACTGTCGCTGATTATCTCAGAACAAGATTTGATACCAATGTGTCAATTGTACATGTAGTAGAACTGCTTACAGATCATTCTTACTGTCAGCACAGAATTTTCAGAATGTACGAGGGAATTTTGGTCTAGTTAGTTGTAAAAAGAGTGCATAATTGTGGCTTAAAACATAGAAATTTCTTACTGATGCGTTAACTTAAACCCTGAAATTATTATAGATGCTCCATAATTATATAGTGCTGTCCACCAACTGTGTAAAACGGTTTGTAACGCAGTGGAGCAGCAAACAAATGGAAATCTGGCTAAGGGCCCTTATTTTCTATTTAATTCTGTAAATCAATCAGCACTTCTGTACAGGGGAAATGGATAAAGTGAGATTCATCTAAATTAAGTCATTTTGTTTTGGTGTTGGCAGATTATTACAGATCTGCATTATAAGCTAAACATGCAACACCCCCAGTTTGGCAGATGTTCCCTATATCTAAAAGCATCCTTAATCTGGTATGAAGTGCACATAGTTACAAAGATGACCACCGTGTCCTTTAAAATATCCTTAAATAATGTCAGCTATCAATGACATCAGTTGATATATTTATAGTGGGACACTGTGATCTTAAAGGGATCTAAGCCATTACTTGCTGAATTAGATGTCTCTCTATAAGATATTCTTGTCTCCGTTGGTCAGATGGATCAGTAGGAAATAGATCAAGAAAAACAATGCAACCCTGTTCCTGTTCTGAAAAAGTATATAACAAATTAACAACCCAAAGTACTTTCATGTTACATTATAAGCAGGTATTTCTGTTTATTAATATTATGCTTATTATACAATTTCATTTACTGTAGAACTGTTTTATCATGTTTATACATTTTACTCAGTGATCAACACTGGAAAGACAGAAAGAAACAAGATGGGAGGTGCTGGGTTTTGGTTCAAGGTCTCCAAAGTATCTCTCTGAAGGTATCCCTGGTGCACATGATTCAGAATAACTCAGCAGGATTAGAATTCTTGCATTAGCACATGCGAGACAAGGTTTTTTTTTCTCCTTTCATCAAAATTACTAAACAGTTTGAAGAAGCTAATCAATATTTATTTTCCATAATATACACTCTTTTCCAGAGCAGCTTCCATTTTCTTGTAGGTCTTTATAGCTTTTAAAAGACTTCAAACAATGTGCAGTGGCCATAGTAGGACACAAGACATGTAAAAATGTGTTTATTTGGGTTTTTCTGAAATGAAAAAAAAAAATCACAATCTAAAACCAAAAACCCAAACTTCTGGCAATAAATCAATATCTAAACAAAACCAAAATATGGGCATCCATGGACCTCTTTCTTTTCACCAATCACAATCCTGAAAAAGATGAAAATGACTGGTTCTTGTATCATTTTAATTTAAAGCAGTCAACCAATCTTTTAAACAAGGCTCTAGTCCCCTGTGCTTAGTATAGTTTACCCGTCCCTGCAGTGTATTTGTAAGATATTGTTATCCCTATAAATGAAGGATAGAGCATGGTAGCCTCAGTGCTAGAAAATATATCTTCCTCAGGTTTAGGGAAGCTGTCATGTACTGGACCCTGGTAAAAGCAGCGCCTGATAGATAGGACAAAATAGACAGTCCAAGGCCCCAGATTGGCCAACCATGCTGGAATTCCGGACAGGTGGTCCTTGCCATGAGAGAAGGGCACATGAATACAGTGAAGGTTGCTTATATCTAACATTAAAGATTAACTGGAGCTACAGGAAATAAACAGTTAATATTTTAGTTTTGCATTTTAAGTATGAAAAGTATTTCTAGAATTCCATCTTAGTTCTATATACCATCCCCTCTGCCATTCCACAGGGGATTATGGGTACTGTAAGAAATATGCTAGTTTGTACAATATTTGTAATTTTGCCTGCAAGATTCATTTGACCTGGCATCTGTCATTAAGCTTGTTTAGAAAACCTGGCTTGTTGTAACATGTTTGAGGAAAAACGTGATTCTACAAGACCAAACCAAACAAAATGCATTTTGATCAAGCATACATTTCTGTAGTCCCATTCTTTTTAATTATATCCAACAAAACATTCTACGGTAAGAAGGGTCAAGACATCTCCTGGCTATGGAGCCAATTAATTTCACTATTATGAGCTGCATTCTAGAAACTGGGCACAGATTAGTTGAATGAGACTTTTTTATGAGTACAACCAACCCTCTAAACATTGTCTAAGACTGATCTGTCTTCTTAGCACAATCACTGCTCTATTGTTTATTTACAGTCTATCAGCAGCATTTTACGGTTGCTTTATTTTTATGTTACCATAGAGAGTCTCTACTAGACTGTCTGGAACAACTCATAGGGGATTATTTATTAACATGGTTTGAATAGATTCCATTGCAGAAGTGAACAATGAAATGATCCCACAAAAAATAAAATCAGTACTCCCTAAAGATATGTGCACATGGTCATTCATTGATTAGTCAAACAATTAAAATTTACAGTAAATGTGCCTAAATAAATTAGTAAATGGTGAATGCATGTGCAGTGAAGAGTGCTCAGCTCATCTGGTTCCTTGCTCCACTCTGAAGAATTCCACCCGCTGACAGGTCCAACTTTAAAGTCCACCCTAAGGCTATGTACTCAGGAAGGCACATGTGCACAGCACCATACTTTATATCAGCTTCTATATGAATTTCATGCGTGTTTATTATGCTTCTGAAAATATGCCCAACCACAGGCATTTTTTTCACCCAGGGCATTATATAACCAATGTCTGAATTGTCCAATAAATGCATGAGTTCACAAATAAACATTTCACCAAATTTGCATATTCAGCAAAGACAACAAAGCAACCAGACAGATAGGGACCTCAATAAGATGATCTATTTTTTTTTTTTACACACTGTATTTTCACTGCAGACTTTCCAGTTATGTTGCATAATGTTCATTGGATCAGCAATTCCACTGATATGTAACTAGATGGTTAATCCAACTTGTTTGCTGAGTTAGCTGGGACTCCCACTGCAGTACTCCATTTAACTCTCTGCTGATGGTCATGTGTGTTTTTTCTTCTAATGGAAATAGCTATTAACTAGTCCTAGAGTGCACCTGTATCACCTCTTCCTTTAGGTTTCTCTTTAATCTCTTTCAGATCCACATAAGGGCAAATTCCCTTGCAGGGAAATCTTCACCTTCAGCTACCTTGGTGGAGTAGAACCCTTTCAATAAGGACATTCCTTTCCTAACCTAGGTCACATGGACCAACACCTGACTCTAACTCACATGGTAATTCCAAGTGACGCTGATGTAAATGTCTGCCTATCCCAGCAAATCCCACTAGGTGGCAGTGAAACATAATAAAACAGTTATTATTATTAGCAATAATAGAAAACAACATTTCATTTAATATCCTTTACTTTTAATGTAAAGGAAATGCAATCAATGGTTGTGTTGCAATGCAAATTTTATGACCTGAAAATAAACTACTGTAACATAGTAACATAGTTTATAAGGCTGAAAAAAGACTCAAGTCCATCCAGTTCAGCCTATTTTCCTGCAATGTTGATCCAGAGGAAGGCAAAAAAAAACAACCATGAGGCAAGAGTTTTCTGCAAAGGTTGTTCAACAATGCTACTTACCTTTTTGCATGGTTATAGGAAGTATATTGTATTTACTGACTGCCATTAGCATTGAGATCTATGCACTTTCTGCTGTATCTTTCAGGTACATTTATTTAACTTAGTCTGTTATTATAAAATGACTTTGAAGTTTTGAAGAAAAATGCAAAATCACATCTTCCTACCAACCACTCATATGTAGGGGGATAACCTTTTAAAGTGCTACCCAATCATATAAAAAATACCTTTAAGTCTTAAATAAATACATCTCTTGAACAAATGTTCCATAAACATAACAATACTACAAAATGTGTATATACAATCATGCCCACATTCTCCACCAAGTAACAGTAACTGTTGGGTCTGATATCCTTTTACCTCTGGTTTGGGCCCCAGATGGCATATACCTTCCCTGTGTTGTCACTCACCGCTCGGACTATGACCGGTCAGGAGAGTGTATGACTCGCAGGGAAATCAGACAACAGCGTTCATCATACAAGATCTCTCTGTTTATTGTTTTTCACTTACAGGCTTATATAGTTCTTTTTTTTTTTTTTTTTAATTGTGCTCATAGCGTATCAGCCCCCACCTAAGGAATGGGGTGTTTGAAACAACTCGGAACTTTCTCACACAGGAAGGACACTGGCATTGTACTGTTCTCTATTGACATCCTGCATAAGCTAAAACTTGTGCTCTAGCCTGGGAATAAAGTGTGGGAGATAGGTAAATCAAAATACATAGCAAAAATCATGTTAACCCTTACATAGCAGAATTCATGTTAACCATTCACCAGGAAGTGCTCAATTAAGTAAAGTAGTTATCCAAAAGGACTAATACACAGAATCCACAATAATTCACTTATGATTAGAGTTGGTCGAACGGTAAAATGTTCGGGTTCGCGAACATTTCCGAACGTAGTGATGTTCGGTTCGGCGTTCGTGCCGAACCCGAACCCG
>JAKJJM010029357.1:0-11346 GCA_021901965.1 Pipa carvalhoi
AAAAAAAAAAAAGGGACATCTCTATAAATGAATATTTTCTCCAAATGATGTTCGGCTTTCAATGTGCTTATTTTCTTGAACCACAATTCCCAGAATGCTTTGCAGTTTATTAACTATGGCTACATAGAGGAAGAAGGATATAACCAACCTAACCACTAAAAAAATATTTAAAGGGATTCTGACACAGCTTGGGCCCAGCAATGCTTATAACATAGTATCAAAGTAAATAAAAGAGTGCTGAACTCTGGCAGCTAAAATAATACATAACAATGATTAACAAACAGCATTATAAAACACTAGTGTGGCTCCAGCCTTAGTGATTGGAGGGAGAAAGTTTCCATGATGGAAAAAGAGTGGCGAGGGACGCTGTTCAGTGTCAGAGATGATCACTGCATATTGATCAGCTCAACTTAAAAGACAGTAAGCTACTATTTTTCTATAATCATTTCCATGGCAACAAGAAAACTGGAAGCTGTATAAATATTGACACTGAGGTTCCTTGAATCAGATTCCTCCAAGATCATGCTTAGGAGTACAGGATTTGAGAATCCTTGATGATCCACTTACTTACTGAATGACTTCATCTTACAGCTAATCACTATTCAGCAATCAGTCACCATAGAGCTGCACAAAACATCTTTCAGAAAATGTGACAGGTGCATATAAGTGTCTTCTGGGAAAGCACTCTGTTCCTCCATATTGAAGGCAGCACTAAAAGGTAAAGTTCATGGAACGCTGCCTTACCACCGGCAACACCGACACACTGCAGTCTATTGAATTCAATGGCCGACTATGACAAAACAAATGGTACATTTTCTAGGTGCATTTTACTGCAGCAAAATTCTTTTCGGGACTTTCCTAGGCATAAAACATAGCTAACTGATAATAAGCAACTTAAACTCCTCAACTGTGCCTTACAAGTATCTTCTTTATACAAGGGTAAGGAAAAAGTATAAACACTCTATTTTTTTTATAGAATAAGTTGTATAAGAGGTGGATACCAAGTTTTACTTTACACCAGCTAAACAGAAATAAGTTTGATACAGTGTCAAGTTTCTCGCAAACTCAGGGGGTCATTCTGTAAAGTCTGAATTGTAGTGTAAAGGTTCGAATTCGCCAGCTAAAGACAGTCGCAATAGACTGTTACTGTCGCAGTCGCGACTTTATAATGAGAATTTTGTCTCAGTCATGACTTTACAAAGGAAATGTCAAAGCTGGAACTTTAAAAAAAAATTGTTGCAGTCGCGACTTTATAATGGCAAAATTGTCGCAGTCATGACTTTATAATGGGAATCCGCTGTCTGCGAATTCGACAGTCGAATTTTCATTTTACAGAATGACCCCCTCAGTGTTACAAGCCCCATTACAAATGCCATTTACGATGACCACATAAAAATTAAAAGCAGATTACAAGGTAATCCTAAAGAGATCAGCCTCTTTGCATCACTTGATCAGTAACTAGTTTGGATGCAAGAACTAGATGTAAATTTTACAAATCCAGGTTAATATTAGGACTCTGAACTAGTCATCTGCTTAAAAATATAAAAGATCAGATATAAATAACAACTCATTTACTTTAAAATTAAACAAAAAAAATTTTATCTTTGAGTACTTTTTTATCCCTTGAAGGCAACAAAATACTTGGCATTAATAAGGGTGGTTAAAAGGTGCAAAAATGTTGTGAAACCCTGCACTGTATTTACAGATATGAAAGCCTAAAATCTACCTGTCCCCTTCACATTGTTGAGGACTATCCCAGAATTGCTAATGCAATTCCATCTAAGAGCAGAGATAGGTGTGTCCCTTTTTTGTAATTCAAAGGTTGGCAACTCAACAAAATTACATTTAAGATCGTATTTTTAGAGGGAAAGTGGCCTGAATAGCATGCCTTTAGGTTTAAATTCTGTTGGAGGGTGTATGAGTTTTTTTCATTAACCTGGTAAAATGCAGGTTCTTGTCAAAAAAAAAAAAAAAAAAAAAAGCTAATCTTTTGACAAAGCATCTGCCGCAGCCAGCAATATCAGAAGGATTAAATACACTGTCCCTTTCACACTGCTTATTTTTCCCATAATTGGATCCTTCCTGAAGAATTTCTTTTGATGGAGGACACATGGCTTCAGACATCTTTGCATTCATGTGCAGTTAAGTGACATGTTAGGGAAATGTACTTACAGGGCAATAGTTACTGAGTTTTAGTAACCCATAGCAACCAAATAAGATTGTTTCCAGCTCCCCTATATCAGTGATTGCTATAGGTTACTAGAGCTCAGGAAATGACTGATACTGTTTATACATTCACTGAATGTGTGCAAAAAACAATTCATTGGACAAAGGATGGAGATGGGCCCAGTTACCACTTATCAATAAAGGAATTAAGGACCACATTCCAGTATGAGCGAATGTGCCCATACAAATTCATTTTTGCGAAGTGTACGAGGCGCGCCGCTGAAATTGTCGCGGACGCTCCTCAATACGCGTTTGAAGAACAGGCGAGCAGAGTTTTTTCTGCCGCTGCTCGCCTGTTCTTCAAGTGCATGAAGAGTGTCCGCTTTAAGTCAGGGTATGGAGAATCAGAGACACAAATAATTCCAATGCACTGCTACTGTAAGATAGAAACATAGGAGTATTCACTTCATTCAGGGTCATGACATCATATGTAAGTTTATGTCTCAAGGTGCCAGTTATACTGAAATATCCATAGAGTTCTCCAGGATCTGCTCATCATAAAATCATTACAAACCTTAGCAGTCTTGGCATAATACAGTGTTCTCCCACGTAGCTTGAAATAACGCCTCTTCCATCTCTGAAAAGAACTGGTTTGCTTGTGCAGATGTCCTTCCTTTACAATAGCCTAGAGAACGAAAAAGAAAAATGTATTATGCATGACTAGATTATGAACACTCTGCTGTTTCTCTGTGGCACCCCAATCACTACATCTTAGGAACATCTCCATATCCACATGCCCCTGTTGCTAATGCCCATTGCAATAATCCTTATATTAGTGACTCTTTTTACACTCACCAGTAATGTGCCCTATGATTGGATAATAATAAACATTGCAAATGATTGGAAAACATTCTGAACCATGATGTAATAGCTATGATGCTATAATGAATGGAAAAGGGGAAGTAGAAACAGCTCATTTATTCCATGACAATGTAGTTAATTCTCAACAAAAATATTTAATTAAATAATATTTTTATACTAAAAATGAAATAGAGGGCTAAATTATATGCAGCGCACATTATACGAAATAAAACCATCAATATAATAAAGAACAAAAATTCTTGACATCATTTCACATCATGACATTACACTGAAAAAAAAAATAGTTAGAATCCAGACATGTAGAAAGTCAAGTCCACTGAATATAATAAACTCAAATGTCATGGCAACATAATTCAACAAGCACTGACATAAGGGGGAAACTTCTTTAATCTGGATGTACAAAAATGTGTACATAGGGCTGTAGGAAAATCTTTAAATGCACATACATGTAAAAAAAACTTGGAAAATGCACACACACTTTGTCCTTTCAAGTATTTACTCTTAAGTTTCTATCAATGAATTCATAGCATTGTAGTAGGGTTGGCTGCACATGCAAACAGATTCAACCAAAACAGATTGTACCCATATACATTTTTCCTGAAATATGATTTTTCTTCAGCCTAGTTCATCATAATATGGTAATATATTAATTTTTCATTATGTGAAACCATGCTGTCCAACAGAATTTGCTGATGGGCTTAGGTGCTAGTAAATCTTTAACTGTATCCTGCAGTCTTTTCAATACTAGAACAGATAGGCCCTCTTTAGGGTCTATACTTATATCATACAGCAATATCACCAAATGACCAATCACAAAATAGAAAGCTCTTGCAGGAAGAGATGAGGATATCAGTAGACAAACATTGGAGAAGATGAAAAAGGTGATTGAAGAAAGGAGAGGAAAGGCATGGGTACCTAGTCTTTCATTTTCTGGGGGGCCAAAGTCAGTTACACAGGCATACCCAGTAGCTAGCTGTCTGTTTCTGTTATGTCCTACAGTATAAATTTCCTGTAATATACTTAAGCCTGTTTTCTCATTTTTTCTGTTGCTGTCTATTCCTGGCTGCTGTGGGGTTGAACGGTTCTATAATCCAACCAACAGAAATCACAGCAAATCATCCTCAAAGGATTCTTGAGCCTGCCTAATTACAGCTGCAAGAAAAAGTAAACCTTTCAGAATTACCTGCATCTCTGCTTTATAAACCAAACATTAGGAATTATCTTGCAAGGAAATTTGTGCTTGCCTAATTACAGCAGCAAGAAATATTAAGTGAACCCTTTGGATTAAACTTTACTTCTGCACTGATTACTAATAAAATATAGGTCTATTACCCCTGGGTTCTTTACCTCATTCAAAATAGAGAGAGTTGTTCACTTGTAGTGATCTTAACAGGATTCCAACCACGTGGGAGATTAGCAACAGTCCTGAATCTTCTCCAGTTGTAAACAATTTAACCATTGATCATGTACAACCAGTTCTTTCAGAATGCTTTTGTAGACTTTCCTCACGTATCTCTATAACAAGTCTTTCAATAGTTGGTTACATCTAGGAATGGTTCACACTAACCAAACTTTTTTGAGAAGGACAGATTTGTCTTTATTAAATGAGCAAAGCAGAAGTGAAACCCACACTTCCAATCCCATCTCCCAACTATAGTCAGATTACATCTTTACATATGCTGTACTATACCTTAGTGAGAAGTGATTGTCTCCAGTAGTTGTTTCATCTGAAGCTGGATAATTAATTAAGCCACCCTGGAAGACCCCCAAACAAGGAAATGTGTGTGACGTGAACCGACCCGTTTTTAAACAGAAAGTTAGCCCCCCCGGCCATTTTAGACTAATGGTGAATGTGGAGCATGCCCAGTACATACCTTTCCCGAGCTCCTGCCTCTGAATTCTCGCCCATGTGCTCTGCATCCCCCTGACGTAGCCTGACCTTTAGGTATCCGCCCCCTAAGCCCTCAACCAATTGGAATTCATGTATATGTGAGATCTCTGCAGCGCAAAGATTCCATAAACTGGGGGTCCACAGGACCCCCACACCTCCCCCACATCATCCCCTTACCTAGCGCCATTTAAATCATTAACCGGCAAGTAAGCAGTTATTATTTAAATCCCAATTATTTCCATAACGCTAATGTAATATTAGCGCTATGGAAATAATTACTATAGATTACATAAACCCCAGCTAGCAGGGGTTCCTGGGACCCCCACACCTCTCCCCGGTCCCCCACCTAGTATTAGCCCCATCAAGCGCTATTTAAATCATTAACCGGCAAGTAAGTGGTTAATGATTTAAATCCCAATTATTCCCATAGCGCTAATGTAATATTAGAGCTATGGAAATAATTAGTTTAAAAATACATTAACACCAGCCAGTAGGGGTCCCTGGGACCACCACACAGCTCCCTCGGAGGCAGAGCTTTATACTCCAAGGATCCTCCTGATTGGTTAATTAATGAGATGCAATTAATCAATCAGGAGGATCCTTGGGGTATAAAAGCTCTGCTTCAGAGTGAGCTTTTATACGCCAAGCCTCCTGCTGATTGGTTAATTGCTAAGACTGCAATTAACCAATCAGCAACTGGCATAGGGTATAAAAAAGGAACATACCTGCGGTTCCCTCACAGGTCCACTCCTCGGCGATGAGGAGAAAGAAGACAGACCTGAGGCTTTTTTTATTTTCAGCGGCGGTAGGTGGCGGGCACCAGTGGCAGATCAAGAGCTGAAGATTCCAATGGATTACACTGGACCAAGACCACGGATCAATCTGAGGAGCGAGGGCATCGAAGACAACACAGGCCCATCCAGGACTACTTCATTGGCTGGAAGAGAAGACTTCAGGAATGACGAGTAGATTGATTACAGCTCTTTTTATTATGTATTTTATTTGTTGTTTTTAATAAATGGTTTTATTTTTTAGGATTTTTTATAGGTGATGTAAGGGACCGGCACCCTTCTAGTTAGGGAGTGCGGGTCCACCTCAGTCCTTCACCTCATGGTTAGATAGTGGGTGAGGGACTTAGGAAGGGACATAAGTAGGTTAGGGCCCCCAACCCAGTGCTGATGGGGTTGGAGGCCATGGGAGGGGGTCAGTGATTGACACCCTCCAGGTGAGGGACCCCTCCACCCCCTTGGCTAAAGGGGGTGGGGGTGTGGGGGTCAGTTCTGACCCTCTTGGGTAATGTTGATGCCTCCCTACCCAAATTGGTTACCGGGGTGGGGGGGAAGGTGAGGGGGTCCAGTACTACCCCCTCCCAGTAGCAATCCCCCCCATCCCCGCATAGCGTTTGGTGAGTGTGGGAGAGATAGGGGTCCCAGGGACCCCTACTATTTTTTTTTTGCCACTCTACCCCACAGGGACATGGGAGTATAGGGAAGAGGAGCGGCTCCCAGGGAGCCACTCCTAGAGGTACCGATCCCCCACCCTACCTAGTGCTGGGGGAGGATGGGGGATAGGGGTCCCAGGGACCCCTTCTTTTTATTGCAATAGGTCCCCCTACCCCACAGGGACACAGAGGGGCAGGTGCAGGGAAGTGGCTCCGCTTCCATCCCCTCACTCAGCCTAGCAGTAAGTGAGGGGTGATACTGGGGGGAGGTGTGAGGGTTCCAGGGACCCCTACTAGCTGGAGTTTAGTTAGTTTAATGTAATTATTTCCATAGGGCTAATATTACATTAGCGCTACAGAAATAATTGGGCTTTTAAATCATTAACCGCTTACTTGCCAGTTAATGATTTAAATAGCACTGGATGGGTGCTGATATTGGGGGGGAATCAGGAGGATCGGGGGGGGAAGTTTGGAGGTCCCAGGGACTTCTGCTAACTGGGGTTAATGTATTTTTAAACTAATTATTTCCATAGCGCTAATATTACATTAGTGCTATAGAAATAATTGGGATTTAATTTCATTAACTGCTTACTTGCCGGTTACTGTTTATAATAGCGCTGGGTAGGGGGCTGATGCTGGGGGATCGGGGTGATAGTTTAGTTCCTGATTGAGGACGCCTAAAGGTCAGAACATTGATTAACCAATAGAATTCAGGCAGGTTTTTATTCTCACCGTGCCAAACTTGGAAGAGGGAAGGGGAGTGGGTGCAGGGGGAGACAGAATGGCGGCTCTCACAAGACCTAACGGGAAACTAACGGTAAGAATTATTTCTTCCCTAAATGTTTTTTTAACTATTTGTGTTAGCGATTGGTTTAGTATAAAGGAGTTTTATATGTATGTGGGCAGTTATATCGGCACTATAGTTCTTCTTAGTATCATCTAGTGATACTGCAGTCTTGTACATCACTAATGATTTCTGCTATCAGTTACTAGAGCTCAGTAAAAGATTACCTCTATTGATGAATTGTGCTGTTACACCACTTTTTTCCCCTTAACTGATACCCCTATTTGTCCTAAAATTGCAAGGTACTGATTTAGTCTCTGACCGCTCCTGCATTTTACAAATCTTTAACACCGGATACTCTCACTCTCTCTTTTTTTGTAACACAGAGAATATAGCATCATAATGAATTAACATTAAACATTTTCATAAAACTGAATCTGGTCTGAAGGACTGGAGATGGCTGTTTCTCAAGTTATTAGATTATAGAAAGCAAGGCTGGTTTTAAACAAAGTGAGCCCTGGGCGAAACTGGAAGTAGGGCTCTATATGCCGATATGTTTGCCAGGCAGAGAGAGTGAACAGCATGGGTCTGTTTGCAGCAGGGGACACCCTAGGTATTGGGAGCCCGAGGCATTTGCACTGCCTGACAGAAAGGTCTTCCCCAGGTAGTGATTTTATCCACTGTGTGTGTTTGGATAGAGTCTGAAAACATGTAGGCTTTTAACATCCGTTCTTAGAAAACAAGCCTCAGAATGACGTGGAAAGAATCAGTCTATAAAATAATACATTCAACGTCTTTGCCTGAACCCTGGAAATGTTTTCTGCGATTTGCATTTTATGTGCACCGCTTACAGGTATTATATTCTGTGTAAACATGCTCACAAAGTTGGCCTTCTAAGACTAGATTAGTTCATCCGGATATCAAGATACAGATCTTCTAACAGCAGGGAGGATGCAACAGTTTAACTCTACAGCCTCAATAACAGAGAACAGCATTTCCTCTACTAACTTGTTCCTATTTCTATGGAGGATTTCATTTAGACGCTCAGAACTGAAGCATTTGTAAAAAAATAAAGAAATAAAAAAGGACGTGTAAATTCAGATGCTGAATGGATTCACTTCTGTCTTCTGGCTCTGGTACAGAACTGATGGAGACAGTTCTTTGATTACACAACACCTTTAAAGGGCCAGTAACACCAGAAAAAGAAAAGAATCACATTTGGATTAGAATGGCAGTTATCCCTACATAGTACTGGTAAAACATGTTGTTATCTTTGAACTTGAATTCCTGATTAGTATCAATCTGATTAGATTGAGTTTGTTTTCCTTTCTTATACTTGCAGCCATATTTTATCTTTTAAATAAACAAACCAATAAAAATCAGTAATTCAACTTCCAAGATGACATCTTTGCTATTGCTGCGTAGGAATACCTGCCATGCTAATCCAAATGGAAATTTTCTTTTTCTGGTGTTTTTGGTTCTGTCCTTATGAATGAGCCATATTTTATCTTAGTTGTGTATTTATTATGTCATGGCCTAGGCTTTAGCAAGCCGTTCATCCTTAACATAAATCTCTGTTAAGCCTACCCACTATGTATTAGAATGCTTATATAATAATAATACAAGTCATTGTTCTTGTCAATCTGTCAAACTTCATTCCAGCCCATCTGCCTCTATGAAAGTTCTCCCCCACAGTTGACAGAGATCTGTGTAGTCTTTCTGCAGCTTACTCTCTTCTTTCAGCCTCTGGTCTCTGTATTCCATCTCTATCACTATGACACACAACATTCCCAAACAAGAGACCATCGTCATGCAGTACTGTTCCCAGGGATCTTTTAAATGTAACTTCTAAACAAGAGCCTTGTATGTCTACATTCTTAGTCTTCCTTTCCCACTCATCTTAGTACTTTTTTCTCATTCCCTCTCTTCACAAAAGGAATCTCAGAATAAAATATTTACAAAAAGTGATTACATTCCTGTTTCTCACACTTTCTTTCTAGACAGACAAGCACTAGTCAGAGACTATAAATGTTTAGATTTCCCACAACAGTCTCACATATTTAACACTGCATTATAATAATTAAAAACAAACAAACAAACACCTTGTACTATATAATCTAACTTTTCAACAGTCTAGTAGCACTTTTTTCCCTAAAGTCCTAAGCAACACTAGCTTTTCACAATTTTAATGCGCATTTATGCAGAGTAATTAACGGACAGCAATCATTTCAACATGAAATTCCAGCAGTCAGCAGCTCTCCACTGAATCCCTCCAAAGGACTTGATTAGACAGGGGGTTTAACCTTGCAGCACTTTACATTCAAATAAAAAATAAAATCAGAGATGTTTTAAATCGCTAGTCTGTCAGTCAAATCTCTGACTTAATATCCTTAACTGCTCGGTGGTAAAGTAAATAGTTTTGAGGTTGTTTTCTGTAAAAAGGCGTTATAAATGGATAACAGTAGAAAAATCAGTAAATACTAATATAATAATCAGTTATTTAACAGTAACAGCTAGCTGGAAAATATCAGCCGATTGATTTGTAAAGAGACAGAATCACACTTCATTGGAAAACACGGTTCTTTCACTTTAAAAAAAAGTGTTTCAGTGGGTACTAATTTTGATACATGCAGTGCAGTTTGGGCTTTGATAAAAAAAAAACATTACTGATCTAGAAAAGGTCTAGAGAAGAGGTTAGAAAATGTATAAAAGGGAATGTAAAATATTATAGTTACAAAGATAAACAAACTATTCAAGCTAGGTGTTTAAACACTAAAGAAAAATAATTTGATCTAAATCAGTGGTTCTCAATCTTTTTGTTGCCGTGACCTTTAGTACAATTCCCCATTATTTGGCAACCCCCATTCATTAATTATTATTGGGCGACCCCATTCACACCTTGTATTTCCGATGGTCTTAGGCGACCCCTGGCAAATCGTCAATCGACCCCAGACGGGGTCCTGACCCACAGGTTGAGAACCACTGGTCTAAATAGATAAGGGAGCTGTATTAATAAACAATTAACATGCGATTTTACCATTAAAAAGGTGTAATGCCCTTCCCAAAGGTAATTATACTAATACAAAATAAAGTGGACTGAGGTAAGGGGGGTATTTTTCCCCTTTCGGATTATTTTTTGTCTTCCTCTGATTTTATTTACAGTGGGAGAAGGTATATGAGAGGGGTGCTAAATGCCAGCCAGCCAGCCTGTGACTAGGTAAATTAACCCTATCAGTCTGGCAGAGGGCTCATCCTGCAGCCAGCTAATATCTTCATTTCAATACTAAAAAGTAGATCAGGGGTCCCCAAATGCTGGTCCGCGAGCCCATTGGCACCGGGCCGCATGATGATGACACGTGCACAGGAAGCGCATCATCATCATGCAGCTGGCAATACGTATTGCCCCGCCTACCCTCCCACTGGTCCTCCAAACCTTTGCTGGATCGGGAAACTAGAAAATCAGTACCCAATCCAGCAAACATTGGGGACCACTGTGGTAGATCACTACTTAGGAAGCCCAGAGACTGAGCCTATCACTGTGGCTTACATATCTATTCCAGGTCAAAGGTTGATGGTGCAGTCTGTTATTGTGAAACACAGGACGCAATATAAGGTAAGCTGGCAGTATAATAAGGTAAGCTGGCAGTATAAAAAGGTAAGCTGGCAGTATAAAAGGTAAGCTGGCAGTATAAAAGGTAAGCTAATTTGCTTACCAGGACAGCGTTTTAGTGAGTCACACATTTAGCATGCTGATCAGCCTGTGACTTTAGCTTCCCTTTAATAAAAAAACTTTTTTTTTTTTTACAAACCTAGACTACTACATTACTTGCGCATCTAAACTAAAGTGGGATGCTTAACACAGTACACTAATGTTACTAAAAGCCACAAAAGGAGTTGTTAAACATTAGAACAGCAAAATTAGGCAGCAGAATGGAGAAGAAAATAAAAGGGTAATAAAGAAAAAACAATAGTTTACCATTTGCATAGTAAAATCTCAATTTTTGCAGATTACACTAAACTGTGTAAAGTAGTTAATACAAAGGAGGACAGTATTTTATTAGAGATGGATCTAGATACATTGGAGGCTTGGGCAGGAAAGTGGCAAATGAGGTTTAACACTGATAAATGTAAAGTTATGCATATGGGAAGTGGAAATGCATGTCTAGATTATTTTCTAAATGG
>JAKJJM010029358.1:0-12556 GCA_021901965.1 Pipa carvalhoi
GGCCAACCAGGAAGCGCTGGGGAGAGATGAGTCTCCCCAGCGGCTGCTGTATTCAGCAGCTTAATGTAACGAGCGGCGCTCGCATGGAAGCACCGCTTGTTACATTTGCTAGAAAGAAATAGAAATTCGGAATTCCGAGTTTATTTGAAATTTCAAATTAATAACTCGAAATTTTGAATGAAAAACTGGGAATTCAAAAATCGAAAATGCGATTTTTGAATATTTTCGAAAATGGCATTTTTGATTTTAATAAATTTTGCTTTATATGTCAGGCAGTGCTTGCAGTAGTATACAGAATAAAAATCGTGATTGCAGTCCTTCTCATTGCCTGTGCCCTGGGCACTGCTTGCTCAACCATCCATCTACCCCACAGTAAAACTATAATAATGAGAATTTTTATGTACCCATGTACTATACCATATCTTTGTAAGCAGAACCCAACCCACATGGGCTTAAGAACCATAACACAGCACAGGACTGTAATAATTCTTGTGATTTACAAAGTTTCCTTGCCATGCTGTGGAAATATGAGTCTTGCTAGAAAGACTCAAAAAAAACAACTAGATGTCCTCTTTATTGTCCAATCACCTCAAAATTGTCAATACCTTTCAGAGAGGTGAAATTAAGCCCCTACATCCAGGACAAAATAGAGAACTTACAGAACCCATTAAACTGATTACCTAGGAGGATTATCATGGTTCTTACACCAAAGTCCAACAGGTCTTGCAGACTTGGTTATAACAGACGATAGGTGGCATTCTCTGCTATTTGTTTTTAATTCTCTTAAATGTCTACAAGATGATGTCCCTTCAAACAAATACACATTATTCTTCTTTTAAAGTCATCCTAGTTATTTGTCCTCCTTATTATTTTACCTTAACCAGTTAATGAAATTATAGTACATAAAAAGTAGGATACCAAAAAAAAAAAAAGTGCAAAAAACAGTATAGAGAAATTATTATTTTTATAGCTTTGGTGAATAATTATAATATCTCCTGATTTGCCTCAGTATATCTAAAACCAGAATGGTATGTGCATATAGGCATGCATATAAAAATATAACCTTACTCTACTAAATATAATAATAACATCTCACAACTAAAATTACCTTTAAGTACCTATCAATGTTATTCATCAGGATTGCAATTTCCTCCTTGGACCACATTCCCTGCTTCCATCGGTGTCCTTTAAAAATGGAAAGATATCCATATAATAATATCATAACTCTTACGAAAGTACAAACAACACACAAAGGTGCTTATTTATGAAAGTCTGAATTTGACAAAAACATCAAAGGGACTTTGCATCATTTTTGGTTGCTGCACTTCTCCTTATAGCAAAGAAACAAACAGCGTCAGGCGTGGCTTCTTGATTTGTGCAGTGTAGTCAATTGGACAGTAGTAGGATGCGTAGCCAAACAGGAACCCTGCCATCAAGCCCCTAATTCACCACTCTGATCTGGTGAACTTGGAGTAGCTCACCTTGTCAAATTCACTACATAGACAGTCTCCAAAGCTTGATGAATAGCTCAATTACCTGTGCATGTGTACATAAAGTGATGCAAAGAGCTCCATAGGTTCATGACCATTGCTAGTGCCCAAATTGGTTGTGAATTTGACACATCGCAGAGTTTGCTGAATATCCAAATATGGGGAAGTGGCAAATAAATGTGAATTCAGATCTTTACATGACTGTTCAGGCTTTTTATGAAGAAGCCCCACAGACTTTATCAACTCTTCCATGCAGTTGTGACTCCAAATTAGTAAGGCAAGCCTACATCTTTGTTCTCTCATGTACAATAAAAATTTAACACTTAAGCCAGGGGTCACACTAGTTGTTTTGAATTAGGCTCATTATTGTCTATGGTGCAAAACAAAATAGTGTGGATTATCCCACAGGAAACAATACTATTTTTCCAGCACAGCCGAAAAACAGCTAGTGTGACCCTGGCCTTACATTATTCTAAAATTTGTCACAATCTACCTTTATTGGTAAGAGAATCTTTGTCTTCTTTACTTGTAAACCAGGCTCGACTAACTGCTGACACCTCTTCAGCAGGAGAAGCGTCTTCAAGCTGTTCATTCTGGAGAATCTTGAAAATGAAGTAAGCAAAAAGCAATTAAATAACTAAACATGAAGCAGATTTGAAATAAATGTGATAGTTGCAAATATGTGATGCACACTTTATAAACCTGTCCCAATTTATCTGCATAGTGTATTTAGTAAAATGTACAGTAAAAAAATTTTTTTTTTACATTTTCTAGAAATCCCAACCTTATAGAATTACAGTTATCCTGTTTCTACTTAAAGTTTCTGCACGATTGACATATGCATTTTTATGCAAAAATCTTGGTGTTTATTGTACAAGGTGGAAACACTTTAACAGTCTGTTACCATACAGCAACTGATCAGCTTATCACTTTTACTCTAACAAAGGTAAATTGGAACTACAGTCTAAGAAAGGCTTAAGCTAAAAATAATATACTTTATCCATAGGATTTATTATACCAGCTCAAAGGTGCACCAGATCTGCTATTGGGAATACTGGTTTCTCTTAAATTGTAACTGCAACTAGACATTTATAATATTTATCAGCGGCCCTTGCACACTCAGTGCATATTATTTCTTAGGAACTGGAGTAATTCTACAGCCACTGGTTTATATATATGAAAACAGTCCTATTAAATTTCATTCCCCAAATGCACAAATCCTGTTGTACATGAGGGGAATAAATAGTCATAAATATCTACTTTCTGTCTAGTATGCACCTTTGTTTACATACTTATCTGGGGGACCAGACTTTTTTTTATAATTAAAAGGGATATATTAATAAAAACATCCGCCAATATGTGCACATACATTTTTCAGTATTCCTATCTTGATCGTACCTGTATCTGAGTAATGGAGTCCTCACTGATGTCTTCATCAACCACTTCAGTGGTAGCAGTCATTGTCACCTCAAAACTGTGATCATTCTCAGACACTAAAAAAAAAACAAAAAAAAACTATTATAAACTCTTCCAGAAGAGAGGGGGCATTTATAGAGTATATTTTCTGGCAAAAATGAGTGTTCTTTTAAACTAATATAATTTATGCTATTAAATGTCCTGCTTTTGAACTTCCTGATCCTGGTCAGCAGCACATCAATCTTGGCTAAGGATTACCTGCCTTCAACTGACACGGAACTGCATGTTTGAGGCAGAACTTGCTAAAGGGGGTGTTCTATGCTAGTGAGAGCTGGTGTGGTACTGTAAAACCCAATGGGTGGGGTGTCATTCACAGAGCTCACAATATTAATACTGCAAAATCAGATGTATGAGGGCATTTTCAAAGTGTGCACAATGGGTGCAGTTCCATAAGCCCAATCTTACCCTTGCATCTAATGATCTTTGCAGCATTTAATAAAAATGGTGTTAAAGATCTTTAATAAGCAGATATATTTCTATTTGGATACTTAGCTACTTTGACTTGTATGTTTTGCAAACTTGTATGTGAAAACAAATACTAAGACACATGAAATGTATACATTTATATATACACTTTATTTTTAAATGAAAATTTATATTATCAGACAATGGAATTATTAAAAACACAGCGTGTCTAGGCAGCACTGACAATATCACAATTGAAAAGCACTTTCCATGAGGCCTCTGAAATTTTTTTTCCCAAAAGTTTTAGTTTCACATTGAAGTTGACTTGTCTACAAGTCTAAAGCATCCTAGATTTAATTTCACCCATTAAAGTGAAATGTAAGATTTTAACTTTTTTAACCTTTTGGGCATATGTATGCCCCTTCCTTTATATAGACTTTAGGAAATGAACATATCATGTGCCTGCATATGCTTCAGTGTCATAATCTATGTGGAATGTACCAGTGTGAAGCTCCCACTTTATGTATCAATACAGGTATGTACACAATACGCATTCCTACTTGTTTTCCTCTTAACATTTAGAATATGCAACAATGGATTCCAAACATCAGACTGTTGAGGAGAGACTGCACTCTACTATTGTAAATAAGTATAAAAAAGAAAAATAGACAATAACTTACATGGTAGTGCAACAAGAGAAATGCAGGGAGTATTCTCTGGGACACTGTGTTCATGCTCAGAAGATAAACAAAGTTTCTTAGTAGGGGGTCCCACAACTCTGTCAGAATCTAATTCTGTGTCTAAGAGAAATCATAAGACAGACAGTTATTGTTCTACTTTGAATTTCATTAGTAAATTTAGTGGTTTAAATCTCTCTTTTATTTACAATGTATGTATCATTTAATTGCTGTTTTTGTTATTCTATTTATGTTTATCATATTTTGACAAAAAATATAAAGCAATGTGGGAGAGGTCTATACAATGGCAACTCTGATGGATACCTCCAATTTTGTCACCATTTATTGCTTCTAGAAGAATCATGATGTGTTTTGTTGATGTTGCCATTGTACAATGGACCAAGCTTTGCTTTAAAACGGAATACCAATAAAATAAACTAATCATATCATCCCATTAACTATAAGGAATATTTATAAAAGTCATAAAGGTTTTTTTAACCATTTAACCCTTGAGAAACAGTGCTTTTATTTTGCCAGCATCACCTATTTTAAAAAGCTTTTACTGTCATATCTAAAGTCACTATTGTATGCACTGCATCAATGCATTTTTTTTACATTATAATGTTATCAATCCTATAAAAAAAAAAAAAAATCAGTGGAAAGCTTTATAAATATCCTCCTAAATGTTCTTTACTTACGGGAAGATTTAGACAGCATATTTGGTCTGGCATCGGTATCCTAAACTAATATTTTATTTTTTGTAGTTTTTGAATTATATTTCTTTTTCGGTTTCATTTTCCTGGTTGGCAAGGGTGTAGCTTTGTGTTCAGACTGTGTATCACTTTTAAAACCTGTATTTAACTCAGAAACTATATTATAACATACTAAACAATAATATTAAGGTGAACAACCCCTTATATGGGTTATAAAGTTAGATTTATTTAATAATATAACTTATTTTGCCCAGTACTTTGGACTGAGCATATACAAGGGCCAAATACTAAAGCAAGAAGCCTTAGACTATAAAGATGTCTAGCTGCAAGGGCAACCTTAGAGGCACCAGTGTTTACAATTATAGTACTGGAAAATCTTTGAGCTGGTACAATAAACACAAGCTATGTCCAGTCTAAATATTATTCAGGCAATGGGTTCCTTTAAAAATACAATATAAATATGTTATATTGTAGGCATACTTCAGCAATGTCCTAAGGTCGGTTTTTCTTTCACAACTTTGCCAAGATCCGCCCCTTTTTGTCTCTTGCCACTGCTAACACCCTCATGCATGCTCTTGTCCTATCCAGTTTTGACTACTGCAATGTTCTTCTATCTGGCCTTCCAGCTTCCCACCTCTCCCCACTCACCACTCCCCACTCCAGTCTATTCTAAGTTCTGCTGCAGAATTCTCTCCCTCTCTCACCAGAAGGAAGAGCCTTCCTCTCAACCCCACTCTTCTCCTTGGCTCTCCGTAAGCAAACAAATCATTTACAGTGTCCTCCTTTTGATATTTAAGGCACTTCACTCCGTTGCCCCTCCCTACATTTCCTCACTCGTATGCCCGTACATTCCTCCACGGCAATTGCACTCCTCCCAAAACAACCAGCTTTGCGTGCCACACACGAATACTGCTCTCTCTTTCTGCCCCCCACATCAGGAATTCTATACCCCTTTATCTAAGCCAGGAACATTCCCATTTCACTTTTAAAACCAAACTGAAATCCTACCTTATGGAGCATTAGCACTGATATTTATTACTGATTTTTATGTATATATTTTATCCTTAATTAGTTATTTATGTTTAGTATTTGTATTTATACAGTCCTTATTACCCTTCTATCTGTGGAAGAAAGTCTTCCTTCCATTTGGATTGTAAGCTCTATGGGGCAGGGACCTCCAACCTTTAGTGTCAACCACAACTTGGCACTTAAAGTGAAGTATCCTCATGATATTATACTTGTATTGTTTAATGCACTTTTCCCATGTCTGTATTATATTTGTACAGTGCTGTATACATACATACGGCACAGTCAGCAGGACTGACAATAGTTTTTTAGGAATGCATTTGTAAATAGCTAAGATAGTGTTAAGTTTGCGGTAGAAGCAAAACTGTGTTACAATTCAAGATAATTAGCATTGCAAAGTACCATTCTGGGGACAATGGAGAATAATATTTCCGTCAAGGTCCTGGGTGAGTGTCAAAGAGTTCCTGGTTTGTATTTTTAATGTGCCAGACTCTTCTTCACCTGTGCTCATACTCAGTCTGCACATAAAAGAAAAAAAAATCATGAACATACATTATAACTATAACACTGAAACCATTTTAGGCTAAAAGAAGGGTAAAATGTATCACACTGTGTGATGTCTGCTTATATAAACCACAGAATCCCTGGTAAGAAATGGTAGTTATTTAACATGAGAATGGCAGCATGTTTGATAAAGAAGTGACTTTTAAAAAAATGCTCATTTAAGCATTGGAGATAAACTTGTTGAGCATTTAAGTATCCCTACCAGAACAGTTCATCAGGAGTTACACTGACTGGAACTACCTTTCCTCTACTGACCAGAAAGCCAAAACAGATCTGTAGAGAGAGGTGGTGGTCTATATCAGTAAGAACTTGTTTAACACACTATAACCCAGTGTGTTTGGGTCATACACAGAGCTCACCATGTTTTACAGTTAAAATTTGCAGACACAATACTTTTCATATTGAGATGCTACTTTGGATTCTGTTGCTTTCCATAGAGCTTGCTATGATAAGCCTGCTTAGAAATTATCTAAAATGTGACAAGGAACTTCAATTTGCCCTGTTTAAGCAGTGTAGTTTTTCCTATCCCAGACTGCACACTAGTCATGGTGAGGTCTGGGCGAATATGGTTTAAAGAGACAGGTAGAAATTCTATGAAGTAGGCCATTTTATTAAAGATCTTAGCCTCTGCTTTTGACTTACAATTTTTATCCAAGTATAAATAAAAATGAAAAAAGTACTCTAGACACTGTAGAGCCTTTGAAAGTTATTTGCTTCTGGAGGTAATAAACCCCCAAACTACTTTCCAATGAAAAAGCAGTATGCTAAATTTCCTGGGGCAGTGCAGTGCCTCAGTGGTTAACACTGCTGCCTTGCAGCGCTGAGGTTCTGGGTTCAATTCCACCCTGGACTTCATCTGCATGGAGTTTGTATGTTCTCCCCGCACCTGCGTGAGTTTCCTCCAGACAGTCTGGTTTCCTCCCACAATCCAAAAATATACATCTGTGTGTGACTGAAACTAGATTGTAAGCTCCACGGGGCAGGGACTGAAGTGAATGATGAATCTGTGTAAATATATAGTGCTTTGTAATATATCAGTGCTATATACAATACAATACAATACAATACAACTACAGTGGTGGGTGATCTACACTAGTGGATTTTGCTGTTTCTCTTTCACTTCTGGAGACATAGGAGAACACAAAGAGAAAGCATATCTCCAAAAGAAACTTCTGAATTTATGACTTATTTTGCATCACTGTGAGTTGAAAGGCAATAGCTCACCTTAACTGTAACATGAACAAGGTTAGAGAGCTTCTAAGTAGGTCCTTGTTTTATGTTTGCATCTTAGTGCAGGAGTATACTTAAACAGAGTGAAATTCCATCAACAGAGCATACAGGTTTCTCCTGAGAACCAGACTTTTGCAGAAAAGACCTGGCAAAAGTACTGGTTGCTTATAATGTTGCAATAAATAAGTAACACTTGGCAAATAAATTGTGCATTGCTATTTTGCATGTTTATTGGAGTTCATAGTGACAATATTGACTGCAGCCCTATAAAGAGACTTATTTCTGAGATATATGGTGTGCTGAAAGGTAAATTAAGTTTGCGAATACTTTTGTTGCAGGCTGACACTAACTAATCTTTTAGGCTGAATGCGCCATATGGTAGAGAAACAATCATCAGTTTGCCTGTCATCATTGCAGTATAAAAATTTAGATATAACATCCTTTCAAAATGGAAAACTCTCTGAAGACTTTGGTGCCTCCTTCAGCTAAGGCATGGTTTATGATGCACCTAATGATTACTTTGAGAGAGCCATCTACTGCATTTGAAACAAGGAGGTAGAAGTAGTATAACTTCTTGCATATCTAGCAAAGTTAAGCTAAGGAAAGGGATACTAGTGTTTATCCCAAACTATATGGAACAGCCTCTTCTGGCTTCTCCTTCTAAACCTGTGTGTCTGGTAAATATTGCTACAACATCATAGTGCAATAATACTTAAATACTCAACATGTTGCATGACAATTGGCTCTCAAGTTGATGTGTAAATGGCAGCTATGTTCAGGGGTACCGTTGAATGAAAACTAGGGAAATAGCAAGAGATCCTTTTTCAGGGTGATACTAGTAACCCAGTAGATGGTGCTCCCAAGGGAGGAGCTGATCACTTCAATTTGACAAAGTAGCAAAGCAGAGGAATTCCTCCCTGGGGGAACAGCCAACAAGATGCAGCAAGCTAGCCATCCCAGGATAGCAACTAAAAGAAAAAACAATGGTGATGCAGAAAAGTCACCTAGGTTAAGATAAAAAAAAAAAAAAAAAAAATAGGTAAAGAAAGTAGACAATCCTTTTTGCAAGTGAGGTAGTTTTTCCTGCTTCCGGATGCTTTTGAGGTACATCTCACTTTTACTGCATTTGGTATGTAGAGGATATTAATATTCTGAGGAGTTTTATGACCATTTAAAAGCATGCTGCTGCAGGCCAAGTTCTTTTAAACAGGACATGGAACTCTGAGGTAACTTTTGATAATGTAGGGTGTGCATTATTCTTTATAATATACATTGCTGTTCTAGGAGAACAAAATAAAAAAACAAGTATTTTCCTGGAGGATGTATTATGCCATGGATGTCTCATTGCACCCAATACCTTTGAATGTTCTGATGTATGGCATATTAAATATGCAATATTAAGAAATTTGTAGTGATCTGTTGTATATTATGGTAAAAGCACTGTTAACTTTAGGATGTTCCTATTTTTCAAGAAGATTATGCTGTCATATACTATTTTCATGCTCTATTCTTAGATTTGGTAAGTATTTAAACAAATCTATGGAAACTGGAACACAGAACATAGTACTTGACTACTCACATCACCACTTGATGCATAACAATTCAGTAGCTTATTCATCAAAGTGAGAATTTGACTGTTGAAGTGAATTCTCATCACTTCAGATTGCTATGCTCCAATTCTCTACTCATTCACTAAACAGAGGATTACCATAGCAAAGTCATGATTCCGTCAGTAGCTGTCTCTTGCATAGTGTGAACCCTCCTGATTCGCAATTCAGTCTGACAATGAAAAACTGGGGAATGCGACACAATAAACCTTTTTGAATTCGCTACTGCAACAGATGCCGACGCTTGATGAATACGTGAATTACCTGTGTACAAGCACCTTATGTGGAGTGAAATGCTCCATAAGTCTACGACTTGTAAATGTCCAAATTAGTCTAGATTTTGCCACATTGCAGACTTTGCCGAATACCTAAATATTGGGAAGTGGTAAATGTGAATTCACACCTTTGCGCGACAATTCTCATTGTTACTGTGTTATGTTTTCAGTAATTTACCTGCATTTATGTGCTAAATAGAGCACTAACTCTACTGTAAACACAGAAAAAGTCAGTTGAAAGACCAGTAACACCAGATTCAAACCCTATTGAATTGGCATAAGTTATTCCAACATAGCATTTGAAAAATGTAATCTTTCAAGCCGAATTTCTAATTTGTATTAATCTTTGATGGTCGCAGCCTTCTTTTATCTGTTAAGTAAACATTCTCCCAAGCAAACACAAGATTACATTTTTTCTTTAATTATTTCGCACAAGCTATTAGCAAACATCTGTACTCGTTTTGTCACATGAATAGAGTCCTATTATATTTTTTTTGTGGTTTGCATTTACACACAATCTCTCAGAATTTACCACCACTTTAACAACCCACCTGTGTTGCTGTGTGGATGTCCACAAAACGTGCACTATTGCTGAGGCCAGAGGACAGGTTTGAGCACCACTGATTTAGCTAGTCATAGGCTGGCTGCCATTTAGCATGCCAGTCACTCTGTGACTTTACCTACCTTTCAATTGGCATGCCACACTGATAATAAATAGTTTGGGTTCCTAGCTCATAGAACCAGCACAATAAACACAACAGCAACTCTTAGGCCCCTTTCACAATACCATGTTTGATGCAAGTCAGTTGAAACAACTCAGTTATATGCAAGTGCATTATATTATTCTCTATGAAACTCACATTTACACTATGCATTCCATTAGTGGTTGTGTGTTGTAGCACACTGCAGCTTTGTAACTAGTAGTCCAACACATATCGAAATTCATCCTTATGTACTTGTATTGAAGAACCAGTAACACCAGGAAAAAAAAAACTACTACTGGAATCTGCATTGCAGATATTTCGCTACAAAACTTGTCAACCTTTATAGGGACACTAAAGGCTTGAAAAAAAAAAAATGAACTGTACCTTTAATGCTGAAGGAATCGTGAGCCGATTCCCATTTTTGTGATCATGCGTCTTCACAAACTATACCGATAGCTGACCACTGCCTCTTCTCCCATCTCCTCAGAGGCAGTGGTCGGCGGCCGCAGTTAGATCTTCAACCGGGAGCTCAGCATAGGCAGAAAATTGACGTCATTAACAGAAGTGATGTGGGGCCGATCTCCCTAGGACCCGCCCTCTCGCTCTTCACTTGCTTTCATTAACCGGCAGCTTAGCCATACACTAGCGCTGCCCCACTATACAGTGTAAAGAAGCACTCTAACTTAAGCACAGGAGAAATATAATGCACAAAACAAAAATTAAAAGTTATAAAGATATAATAATAATTATTTTACTATAATAATTAATATAATATCCTCAAATGTTTTGCTTAGGTTATACATTGAGATGATAAATGAACTGAATTTATTGACTTTAGTTACTGCATATTGTCCATGCAGTGTACAGATCTAGTGATTTTGCGCTGCAGTGTTTAGAGTTGAACTGTGCAGCGCAACCTCACTAAAGCTGAACTGTGCAGTGCAACCTCACTAGAGCTGAACAGTAACTAAAGTCAATAAATTAATCATTAACACAGTTCATTTATCATCTCAATGAATAACCTAAACAAAACATTTGAGGATATTATATTAATAATATTATGGTAATATAATTATTTTATATCTTTATAACTTTTAATTTTTGCGTTGTTCCTTTCATTTTTCCTGTGTTTTATATTACAGTCCTTCGTTTCTCAGAGAGCCAACGCTGCTGTATTGCAAAGCCACGGGTTAATAATAGCTAGTGGGTGGGTTCTTGGGAGGTCGGCACCGCATCACTTCCCTTAATGACGAGAACGTTCTACAAAATGATGATGGGAGAAACTGCTACAATGTATGTATCATTTAGGGGGGGAAGCAGATGGGAGCTCATTTTTTACCTACATTTTAACCTTATCCATGCATCCCAAACACACCTTCAGCAACCCAAATTCTGACACCTGCACGGAGATTCATTTTCACACCTTCTTCAAAACCATTTGTGCAGCAAACACAATAAATTACACCTAAATAAATAAATGCATCCTCATTTTACAAAAATAAGAATTCATGGTTATGATTTTAATTAGTCTTTATTTCTATACATCAGCAGCTTAGTTCTATTATATTATATATTAGACTATCATTAAAAAAGCATGTCCCTTTTAAGTTAACAGTAGTTTACCTATTTAGAAAATGATAATAAAAAATGTTTCTTGTTTGCCTGCTGCTGTAAGCCCTTTACTGTTTATGAAAGTGAAAGTACTGGCAGAGTGTAGCAGTTACAGGCAGTGTGAAGCTGATAAACTGCAGCTTCCTGCCAGAACTTCTGCAGTGATGTCACACTGTTTTAATGTTTTCAAAATGGCAGCTGTGAGTTTGCAGAGCTGTGCAAACTTCAATGGGACAGTGCAGAGACTATAGTGATTATGGATTTTTTTTAATACCACCATTTAGGAGGCAGGTAGGTGTACTACTTATATATGTACTTGTGTGTAGGTACCTTTAGTTCTTCTTTAAAATTAAATACTGGACTTTTTTCCTCTTTGTTGTTCTCCATTTCTTGGTTGCAGCCATATTTTATAAAAAAAAAAAAAAAAAAAGGCCTTTAGGAGCACTTCATAAAAATGTTTTATATAAAGGTTTACAGAGAACAGCAGTAAGATCAGTGACTTCATTATTTAAGAAATAATAGATGGCTGCAAAAAGGAAAAATTAAATAAGTAATAAAAACCAGAACTTCAACTGAAAAAATATTTTCACAAGTAGGAATAACTGGCATTACAAACCAAATGGTAAGTTTTTCTGGTATTAATGGTTCTTTAAAGGGGAACTATAGTCAGATTACATCTTTACATATGTTGTACTATACCATAGTAAAAAGCATTTCTCCCCAGGAGTTTTTCCATCTGAAGCTGGATGATTTAATACACTGCACTGCAAAACTCCTG
>JAKJJM010029360.1:0-19429 GCA_021901965.1 Pipa carvalhoi
GAGGCAAAACGATAGAGAAAGGTACATTTTTTAAAATAGAAGTGTATTACAAAAACGTTCCTATAGACTGTCTCTATTTTATGTACTAATGTTGTTTCAAGCTGGAAGCTGCACTTTAATGTTTGTTTTTTGTGTATTCATTTCTAGTATTTTCACTAATTAGGGGGTGCTGATCTCACCTCAGGCCCTTCACCCCATGGTTAGGTAGGGGGATGAGGATCTTAGGTAGCAACATGGTTAAGTTAGCACCCCCAACCCCATAGTGGCAATGGGGTCGGAGGCATCAGCGATTGCCCTCCTCCAGGTTAGAGACCCCTTCCCCCTTGGCTAAAGGGGAGAGGGGATCAAGACTAACCCCTTGGGGGATGTAGATGCCCCCCTACTTTAATTCCTTGGATCCCTCTCCCCTACAGGTACATCAGGGCAGGGGGAAGCAGTTGCTATCCCCCCACCCTGCCTAGCTTTGAGGGAGTGTGTGGGGATAGGGGATCACTATACAGTGCAGAGTGTTTATTAGGAGGGCAACTAAGATGGGACAAAAATATTGTATAATAAGAACGTGTTCATGGCCTTAAAGGACCAGTAATACCAGAAAGTGAACATTGCTATTTGGATAGCCATGGCAATTATTTTTTGCAGTATTTTTCAGTTTATGTTGTCTCTCCCTCTCTGATGGTTGCAGCCAAATTGGACTTTCTTTGGCAATTAATTATTATATTTTATCTAAAGTTTCAAAGAAAACAATAGGACTAGCTGGGATTTGTTTACTTAACAGATTAAAGATAGCTGCAACTACAAGGAAGAAAGGCAAATTAAAAATACAATTCATGCATTCAGCTTCAAGAGAGAACATTTTAGCTATTATGTTGTAACAGCTGCCATGCCAATCCAAATTGAATGTTTTCTTTTACTGGTTCTTTAACCACATACAGTAAACAAAGACAACATTCAGTTAATGTAACAAAAAATGTTGCCCTTGATAAATATTCCCCCTTTCATAAATAAGGTATAGTTTTCCATTAAATTCTTGTTTTTGGACTTAGGAACATTAAACAGGCATAGAATAAAAGAAAGTTTCTATTACACATTTGCATATGTCCTACTGTACTACTTTCAAACCTGCTCTAATTCTAGCCTTATTAATGTTTAAAAAAAAAAAAATCTTACAAACAATTTTAATATCCTTGATACTTTATCACTAAGCATTTTCATTACCGCTTTTCGTTTATATGCAACACAAATTTTATTTTAGTTTATTTTATTTTGCTAAATTTCTCTATCATTTTTCACCTAGCAGTAACAACACGGAAGTTTTTTTGTTTTTTTTTTAAATAAAATTGATTTTGTTCAAAAATGTTTCTTCTCAGACCCATCACAAAGAATTGCTTCCTATGGCTCAGTTGTGTGTTGAAAAAATGATTATGAAAATGCAGTAAAATTGGCAAATTCACAAATTTAACACTGGCCCAAATGGGCAAAGTTTATATTTTTATCTGATTTTTTCCATAATATTTGAGAAAATGGCAATATCAAATAAAAGGAAAGCTTTCACCCATGAAAAGTGTTTACTTTGACTTTGCCATTTGATAATTATGCAGTGAAACATGTATGGGCTGCCATTTTGTATCTCTGCCAAAAAAAAAAAAGATATGATTCAGACTTCTATTGAACAGTGCTCTCTAGTGGCAAATAATAAAAAAGGCAGAACACCTGATTGGCTTTATTAAACTGTAAACATACAAAGCATTTCTCAGACAAAGAATTTCCTAGTTTTAAAAAAAAAAAAAAAAAAAAAAAAACTGAACTATATAGACTGAACTATATCAGTGTATAAGTGGTCATTATTAATATACTTTTAATTAAAAATTTAGTTATACTGTTTGTTATTGTTTGTTTTCTCATCAAATTTAACTTTTCTATATAAAGTGCAAACAACAAAATGCAGGTAGTTTTGTAACAAATCTTTATTATAGCATTAAGGTTTTAGGTTTCTATTTTTTTCTGAATTGCCCCTTTGAAAGGCCATCTATTTAAAAAAGACACCTAACAGAATATGTACAGAAATAAAACAAACATACCATTATGAATAAAAAGACTTAGTCCTTTGTGGCATGACATTTCAGGGAATAAGTTAGTCATTTCAAAACTTACACAAACCTCATACCGGAGGTTAAAATTTGACTCAATTCCTATTATATATAAGCATTCTCAGTATTATTTCTGAGCATAGGTACTGAAAAGCAATCATACCTTCTTACAAATAGCAGATCTATCTTTATATGTTCTGTAAATTTGACTTTAGCTTATATAATTAATTTGTTTTTCCAGCTCTGGATTAATGTAACCATGATTTTCCAGGTCTAAAGAAAGACCCTTAGACCCTGCATTTAGGTCTTAAGTTAAACGGTAAAAATAATGTAGTTTTATTTTAAAGTCAATTTATATATATGTTGTTTTTTTATAGAATGACTTTATATACAACATAGTTTCCAGTGTCCAAAGTCATCATGGCATTTTCAGCAACCACATGGATGCAGTTCACCCACCTGCCCAATATATATGCAAGTGTTGAAGATAAAATATTGTGACTTTTCAGGTGTTCAAGAAAAAAAATTTTCAGTCCACAAGCATTTTTGGGAGTTATTACATTTATTCAGTTAAATGTTTGGATGTTCAAGGGTTAACATTTGTTAAGCTGAAACCTGTCATTTTTTAAATATAGAAAATTATATTATAGACAAAAAAGTATATTATTTTAATTGATTTTCTTCATATTTTGATTAGGTTTATCTTTATGATAAATAAAAAAAATGATAAACATGCTTATCGTCCTTTAGAATTTACAATATAGATATATTAAGAGAGGAAAGGAGACAAACACACACATATGAATAAATGCATATGCCATAGAATGATTAGTAATTCACAACACACTAAGAAGATTTCAGCCTGATGCAAGTGTTAAATAATGTTTAAACTGTTTCATCCCAACTACCCGGTATTTTATAATTCACTGCAAACTCCCCCAAGGCACTGGGATAAGTCTACAGCAAGCCAATGTTTCAATTAGGATTGCTTAGATTTTAGCAGTACTCCAAATAGGTTGCATTTAGACAAAATATAACATCTTAACCCTTGCAGACAGAAGACCAAGATTGCAGAGGCCTTTCCATGAGCAGTGTGTAGGTAGGTCCCCAGTACCACTGGAAATCACTGCCGGCACATTATGATGGGCCCCCCCTTATTCATTATGCCATGTATAACTGCATTGACATCAGTTTGTGCACTTCTCACAGACCAGCATAATGAAAATGAACATATGCACTTTGCATCACTGATGCAGAAATTTCTATTTTTACCCCCAAACTAAAGTGTGTGTATATATATATATATATATATATATATATACACACACACACACACACACACACACATTTTTCAATTCTCAAATCAGTTTCTGGGAGAGCCAGAATACCCACTTTTAATTTTTGTATAGTAAAAATTCATCTTACAGTTATTAACTTCAATAAAAGCACATTTTTAGACTGAAGTTGGTTAATTTACATTTTTATTTAATTTCAGAAAAAGGTCTTGTTTTGTTTAGATGGCTGTTTTGAGAAATACACTCCCACGTTGTTAGTGTAGGCTCAGAATGTTCCAAAAGAAAAAAGCATCTTTGCTAGACCTACACAGAAATTAACAACCATCTACAATGTCATGGTGCGAGTAAACATTCTATTCTTGATCAGGTGCTATAAATCATATTGTCAGCTCCTGAAATCATCTTAAAGTTTGCCAATTGACATTTAAGGTAAAGCAAGACTGATTATGTTTTAGAAAGTAAACTTGATATGTCCCAAGTCAGCGCTTTAGAAACATGAAAAAGCCCTATTAATACAGTTATGTGGTTAAAATGCAAAAATGTAAGAGTTGCAGACCTACCAGCAATGATCTAAACTACTTTTCATTTCATACAATTGTCTCTGACTCCTGACTGTTACAGAAAAATAAAAGAATTAAAACTAGCAGCTAATGCTTTAGTCAGGAAATGAATTCAAACAACTTTAAACCAGTTAAACATGACCTCATATTAGGAAGCAAGATGAGTTAAGTTTAGTGTGTTACATAAAAAAATATTAATTGCTTCATTCTACAAGGCAATAGAGGCTTAAATAATAAGAGAGACTTTCCTGACAAGGGGAACATGTTAGAGACTTTAGTCAGCACTCCTCTACTATATATTGTTGAGATGTTGCTAGTGAATGTTTTGACCCAACGCTGATCCCCAGCGCAGACAGAGCTCAGTAGGAGCCTTTCCACTTGACAGAACAAGGAAAATGAAAGGACTCGTAGGCTCCCACAATGGAAACAAAAGTTGACCAACAAACTCCCAGGGACACTTTATGTTGTGACGAGAAAAAGTTGGCAGTGCGGGGGGAATACTTCCCCACCCCCCAATGGCTAACTAGATCTCGTCTTATATCCCGCGCTTACCTTGATCGTGCATTCTCCAGTAAGCAGAAAGCTTTCACAACGAGCCTGGGTCTCTCCTCTAACCCGGATCCCTGTAATTATTAACTGTCTTCTAAAGCTCTATGGAAGCTAAACAGGCCATTATTGGCACATCACAGGGCATCAACGAGCCATGACGTCACTCCGGAGCGCACCCTCTGACGCTAAAATCCAGGCACCTCCCCTGGACAAATCAGGACACAGAGACCTGCTTAGACGAAGCCAATAAGAGAAGAGGGAGGAGATGTAGTTAAAGGGAATCGGGGAAGTTTTTTATTTTTATGGGATTAACTATTTAATGCTAATGGTTAATTAGTCATAACTACGATTTCGATGTGGTTTTTTTTCGGCGTACGCGCTCTGTTTAAAAAATGTAATCGCCTGACTAACGATTTTATCACATAGGATAGACAGTTTAACAACGGATTTATAACATTCTTACTTGAATTACTGAACCGTGCCTATTTGGTCCGTACTATAGGAGAGTAATAACTGCCATTGTCCTTTCCACACAATGGGACAAACAGCAGAGCGTTTAAACAGATGTTTATTCCCGGGCGTTCAGGCGTGTAAGGAACACTATTGTAATGGCAGAATGGTGTGGGCGCTGCTGCTAGTAATTGAATCAGTTTACTGTAGGATGGTTCTCTTTGTTTAAGCTGGTAGCAGAGGAGCGACCCGTTTGTTTAATGGACAGGGCAGGGGTTTAGGGATAGACAACACAGTGAGCTGGCTATGCTGCCACCATAATGATCCATAACCGTAATGAGGCGGGAAGGAACCCGGAGTCAGTGTTGGGTTCACACTAGCTGATCTTTAGCTGAATTGGAAAAACACGTATCCATTGTTTCCTGTGGGATAATTCATACAGGCTATTGTGTTTTGCTTCATAGACGATAATGAGCCTAATTAAAAAAACAGCTGAAAATCAGATACATTTGCTATCCTCTCCTCTGGTGTGAAGTCACTGTTCCAGTATTGGGCAGTGATTGGTATTGTGCAGTGATTGGTTTTGTGTGTCAATTAGGACTGTTTCGGTCATGGAACTGTAAAATTAACTTTTTTTGCAGCAAGTTTATGTGCATGTGTAGCCACAATGAGAATGAAGCCATATTTTCGGTCCTACCTCTATCTAGTAAGTTCTGTAAGTCTTGATAGCGAACGAGTTAATGCAACAAAATGACGGTAAACCAGCGCTCTTTACCTGCCATTAGCACAGCCGCAGTTGCAGGTTTTGAGATCTTTATCATCCGTTGTGATTTGTAGGCAGACAGTGCACTTCTCTGTGGCTGGCACTTTGTGTTTGTAGTCACATTTTACTAGTGTAACTCAATTACTGAATATTCCCTTTAGTCATTAGAGCCAATGCGTGCTTGCCTGTATAATAATATTAATATATATAGATGTGTGTGTGTGTAAACGTGTCTGCTCATCACTCTTGTCAAGCTTCAGTACAATAATGTATGCGTGTATACGTTCCTTAAAATAATATTCAAAATTGCATTGTTTGTAGCATTGTAATGCATCCTCCTGACCCATCATCTCTTGAGTCAGCCAAGGGTATTTGTTGGTGAATAAGGGTCTGCTTTACATTGGGCCCTAAAACTACTGGCAATGACAGTCTGCTAACTTCCTACAAGTTTACAGAATTCCATGCGTCCTTTTCAGTCGGTGTGCAGTAGTATTGGCTATAACAGTTATTTAGGTGTATTTCATCCGTTTCATTTAAGTGATCAGAGATCTTCCCTATTTCTCTACAGGAAAGTATTTTCTTTCACTCGCACACAGGTACACATTGGATATCTGCATATACTGTGTCGCGGTTAACAAACACACGTGTCGTCATATTGGCTTGATATATGCAGACTATGACGAAAGCTGCTCTGTGTTCAGATATTTACTGTATTACTGCTGGATTATTTGGAACACACACATTACTGATGGGAAATGTATCCAGTGGATTACATCCTCTGATCCCCAGGGATTTACTATAGTTCATATGGTTTTAATCTGATTTCTTTCAAACACGGTGGCGAGTTTGATTGTTGTTACGTCACATACGTGGCACGAATTATGGGGATGAAACCATCAGTACCGAGCCTTACAGTCTTGACAGTGTTAAGTTCCTAATCAAATCTTTTTTTTTTTCATTTTATAAGAGAAAAAAAGAACATACCGTCAAACACAACGTTCTTATTCAAATCGTGACGTTAAATGTGCCACTGTTTTCATAGCAACAGGTACTTTGCTCTCTTTGAATACATACATTGGAGAAGTCCTTCATTCTGAATAGAAATCTATTGTTTAACTTTCAGCAATCCAGTCCTGTAGGAGAGAGTCTATAGCATTTTTACTGGTTTCCCACTAACAACGCTTCAGGCAAGTCATTGATCCGCTTGGTTTAACAGTAGGTTTACTTTGTACAACCTGGAATAAAATGCATAACAGTATGGATTTCTTCTGCTCGACTGTAGTAAATGATTACGGAGTTTGTAAATGTTCCTGTAAAGTCCTGTTGCTTCATGATAATGTTTAGGTTACAAAGGTGGCCATGGCTTACAGGATGAATACAGAAAGTTAGAGACCTCATTTTATTATGCTTGTATTGTAGGCGATGGCCATCATGAAACAGCCTTTGCCTGGAAAGAGGGAACAGGAGACAGAATGTTTATAATTGGGCAGCCCATCAACATGTCTCCATCCCTCTCCCCTAACAACACCCCTAAAGGAGGAGCATTAGGCGTCAGAATCCTCAATTTTCAACTTAGCATCTTGGCAGGACATTTTTTTTTTTTTTATATTTCTCCTAAGCTGAAGTCTCCACCAACCCATCCACCCACCCAACCTTTCCCCTCCCTCCTAGTGCAGTCAAAGCAAAAGAAAAAAATCTTGCAAGGGAGTAAGGCAGCAAGAGGAAGACAGGCAGAGAGATCAGCAGCAGGAGACAGCAAGAATTAACCCTGATCTCCAAAACTCAGCAATTTGTTGGGGCACTTTCTGTGTATTTGTTTCCGGACACATAAGGAACAACCGGTTTCTGTTTTTCCTTAGTGTGGGTCTCCAACGAAACGAGTATATGTATGTGTCTTGCCATGTCCTATCCTCAGGGCTACTTGTACCAACCATCTGCTTCTTTGGCTCTGTACTCCTGCCCTGCATACAGCACCAGTGTTATCTCTGGACCCAGGACTGATGAGTTGGGAAGGTCTCCTTCTGGCTCTGCCTTCTCACCTTACGCTGGATCTACAGCTTTCACTGCCAGCTCCGCTGGTTTCAACTCTCCCCTTCAGTACAGCGGGGATCCAGCTGCTGCGTTTACTTCCTATGTGGTAAGAGCTATGATTATCGCTCCCATAACTGTGCGGCCAGAAAAGAAGGCTAAGTTTGCCGACTTCTATGAAAAAGAACCCCTCAGTTTATTCTAACTCCCTCTGATTGCCCCCAAACACACAAACAGTCGCATTGTAATGCAATTCAATTCATTGCTAACTGCAAACGACAGAAGGCACTAATACAGTACATAACATAGCGACAGATCGCAATTGATTGTCTAGAAAGATCCCCTGCAATATTGAGTGGAACACGAAGTTAGACGTGTACAGATATATTGCCCGGGTTCAGCGTTTCACCGCAAAATCTGTTTGCGCCAAGTTTGTATGGAAGAAAATCTTAAAGTGACACAAACACCACAAGAGAAATGTAATGCAGCCTTTGTTTTTGAGTTTGTGATTGGCAGTTCATTATTAGGCCATAAACTATATTCTTTGTGTAATTGCGTTATTAAACAGTATTATATCGCCTAAACTCGAAATATCTTGATTTGTATATATCAGAGTTTACGGCTCTGAAATTGTAGGTATGTTATCAATTAAAGACTCCTCTAGCAGTAAAAAAAAAAAAAAAAAGATTGGAAACATGATCGGAAGAGCATTCCTTTTTCAGTCTGTGATACATCAGATATGTAAATGGCACTGGAAGTGATAAACATTTCTGCCTACATTAAATGAAGCCAAATGCTGCAATCTGAAGACGCTGGGAATAAAATGCATGCGTTAGTGTATTAAATAGTCAAGTGTGAACAAGGAGGTAGAAATATTATTGTATTAGCCAAACATAGTGCATTACTGCAGTCATTTGCTGAGCGCTATTTAATCAGTCGTACATCCTAGCGCCAGTAGCAGTAATTAAATATTTGTCAACTTCGCAATATATAGTTTTGTGGTTCCTGGTCGTTGATGAAAATCCATTCTTAGGTGTGGTTATCCTGCCAAATTAAAGAGGCAAATTTCTCCCACAGTCTTGGCTCTCAACTCACATTTGCGGAGACCCATACGCTACAATGTCTATGGTTGTTATGATGATTAAATTAGTTATTGCTAAATGGTTACAACTTTGTAGAGTTGAAAGAAAATCGAGATAACACGATTACTCGGAAAATATCAGTCGGAGAGTAAAGCAGTAAATTCATTTACAAATGGCCCATAAAAAGGCAAATGTGTATTGTCATTATTTCTATGAATGGGTCCGTGCGTTATATATTTGCTCTACTTTTATATACATAACTAGAATTACGTTAACTGACGCCATAAGTAAAACGTATGCTAACAAAACACTGTCATAGATTAACACATCATCATAGTGACATTTAATTACGGGGCATTGGAATATCTCGCAAGTCAACATACTGATAATTTGATGTTGCTTTAACTAGATCAATTAAATAATTAATGAGTGCATGGGGTATATCTGCCCATACAACTCATAAAAGAGTCGAATATTTATGTACTTTTGCTTATTGCTAAAATGTGACTTTTTTTGTTTCAGGGTTCCCCATATGACCATAGCGCTGGCATGACTGGATCATTAGGGTACCATCCATACGCTGCCCCCTTGGGAACTTACCCTTATGGTGACCCAGCCTACAGGAAAAATGCCACCAGAGATGCAACAGCCACTTTGAAAGCCTGGCTTAATGAACATAGAAAGAACCCTTACCCCACCAAGGGAGAGAAGATTATGTTGGCCATTATCACTAAAATGACTCTCACTCAAGTGTCCACTTGGTTTGCCAACGCCAGGAGGAGACTGAAAAAGGAAAATAAAATGACTTGGACACCTCGAAACAGGAGTGAAGATGAGGAAGAGGAGGAAAATATCGATTTGGAGAAAAATGACGAGGAGGAGCCAAATAAACGAGATGAGAAAGGGGACCCTGATGGTGATGCAGGTATGATGTTGAGAATCTAGTACTCTTCGGGTTCTCTCCAGTTGGGCATGGCTAAAGGGGTTGCGGGGGTGGAGTAGGATACTTAGCAGCATGTGAGGCTTTGTGACTTTAAATGATTATATTTACTTTGTAAAGTATTACAGCTAAACAAATACGTGTAACAAGCTCTGTAATAATGAAGAGTTTCTGAATGTAATACAAGTAATAATATTTAAAGTGTGTAACCCAGTATATGAAATACATCTAAAGAAGCTACCTTGTATTTAAAGATGTTAGATCCGTCGTAATAAATTATCCTAACCTGCTTAACCAATTGGTCTCTCTTTGCTTTGTACAGGGGATCAAAGGAGGAGTCCTAGTTTGTCAGAGTGTGATCGGTTTGAAGGTGAAATACCTCACGGAAAGGAGCTAGACCAAAGAAGGAGTGATTCTGAGTTGAGCGATTTAGATAAAAGAAATGACCAACTTTCAAAAAGCTCTACTTCACCCACTCCAACTCTGTGCTCTGTAGATCAGAGCCAACAGGCATCTGAAGAGATTCAACATCACCATCCACACCTCCACCATCATCACCCAGCCCTACAACTGCACCACCAACATCCTCTCCCCACTGACCTACTGCACCGGAACACTACTGTCCAAAATGGCACAGCAACTAGCAATGCCACCTCAGTTATTCACTTTCCGCCAGCTTCCACCTCAAAGCCTAAACTGTGGTCGTTAGCAGAGATAGCAACATCTTCGGACAAGTGCAAGGAAAGCAGCGAAGAAGCTGCTGTCACAGGGACAACTCCTGCCCATAGTATTGTAGTAAGTACCTCTTCGCCATCCAAGTCACCTTCAGCCTCTTGCCATTTCCCAAACAACGCAGTTTTATCTCGCCCTCTTTATTACAGTAGTCCGTTTTATTCTGGCTATACGAACTATGGCACTTATGGTCATCTTCACAGCCACCATGGACCCAACACAACTAACCAATCAGTTAACAGCACGCATCATTTGAATGGATTAAACCAGACTGTATTAAACAGAGCTGAGGCTTTGGCCAAAGAGTGTAAACTTAGGAGCCAATCTCAAGTAGACCTTAGCAAAGACACGCCTTATGAATTGAAGAAAGGTATGTCTAGTATTTAATTCTGGCTTCCTATACAAGCCTTGGACTATTTTTTTTTTTTTTATTTATTGAACATACATCATGTTAGTGTATTTGCTCATCATCAAAATGATTACAAAAATAACAGAAACATTTAAAGTATTTTTGGTACTTTGGCTGTAGTCTTAATACAACTACAAGAATATAACTGATTTGTATTAATCTGACTCTGTATATTTAATGTAGCAATTTGTATTTAAATGGGTCACTAATATCAGTAAATTATAAAATCAAGACAGTTGTACAGTCTTCAATGCTGGTTATATAAATATGCCTGTTTTGTTGTTGTCTTTCTGAGCTAATTCATGGTCAGAAATACAAGTTACATTTATTGTTTTTTTTCCTCTGGTAATTTTCTTTCTTGGATTGGAAGAGAGAGATGTTCATTAGTTACCACAAGTAAAATCACCTTCTCAATTTGTAAATAATCCAATTATGTTAAGAGAAACCTGAATGCAATCTGAATCATCCTGAAAAAAAACCAACTTATTTGTCCCTTTCTGTCAAATGAATTCCTTTTCTAAGAGAAAATACTTATAACTAAAATATGTGTGTGTGGTGGGGTGGATAGGGACTAAAATAGTCTAAAATCTTGTGGATAAAGTGATTTATTTACACATTGAAAGGAAATATGCATGTCTGTGCATTACAGAAACCTCTTACTTTTCCAACACTTGCAAAATGTTTATCTTGTTCATACACCTTATGTGCATTTGACTTTGATATAAATATTCTTTATTATCGAAGTTGACCCAGTCTGTATCATACATTTCTGTTACTGTTTAACAGATGTATTCCAATCTGGATACAAGCAACAACATATAGTTTCACTATGAAGAGAGAATGCCAATTGGTACTTCCAACAATGTATTTTTTGCAGTTGACACTAGATGTGGCATTAATTGGGTTTAAGCTAATTCACGTGTTTATCGATTTCCCCATTTATGTAAAAACTTTGAAAGTCACCAGTCGTTCGAATTTATGGCATTTATTATTGTGAAGAAACAGATTGCTAGAGTTTCTCTGAATTAAAGAAAAGAAACAAATACATTTTGCTCTGTTTCAACCAGAATTCAAAATCATCTGTCCCTGCAACAAAATCGCCATTTTTTCATTATCTCATGAAGGCAGAAGTGAAACAAAGTACTTTACTCTTTTTCACAGATAGGTGTCACAATTGCTCCTGTTTTCTAGCAGACTTACTAGCTTTACTGCATACTTAGCGTAGGTACGTTCCATTTCAAACACAGAAGAACTTTTGCTGTTATGACAAATAATTATTTCAATGTTTCAGACTTTTAATAATTACACATTATAACCTAACTAAATGGACAAAAGGCAATACAAGGTTTAATAGAGAGAAAAATAAGTAAATTGCCCCCAAACGACATATTAGGTGGTGAAAGCTTTGTGGAACGGATTCTATAAGTAAATGAAACCAGCTTTGATTTGGGATAGTGAGGGAATACAAAGGAAAAAAGAATTCACACTTTGAACATGCAACATTTTAATAACATCTAGGGATGTTACGAGGTACACAAGGTTTTATTTCCAGTGTTGAGCGACTCTACAATTGTGAATAAAGACAACCGTTGTTTTCTTTTACGTTTTTAAGCACTGCTATAGAATAATATATACATAACAAGGGGAATTCAAACAAAATTGCCACATCTCTACCATACTGAACATTAGGGAAAACTGGTGACTGAAGTCGAAGATAAATAAATCGTCACCTGAATAAAGAATTAGAGGCAGCCTTACTAGGATACCTTTAAAATGCCAGTAATCATACATCGTTTTTGTGAAAAGGAGATAAAAACGGAATCTAGATCAGGTCCATGTATAATCACTAAAAGTAACAATATGATTAACTTGAACGTATTTTTGTATTGTTTACTTCAGAGAGTAGAAACCTGTTGCTTACTTCCTACCAGCACATATTTTTATTATTGATCATCAAGAATGAATGAAAATATCACACAGCAAAATGTTGTGTTTACTCTTCTTTTTAATGTATCTTTGTGCATTTTTCTACAAAATCTACAAAAAAAAAAAGGTGATGGATTTCTTTTATAAAATATTTCGTTTTTGTTTTTTTTGTTTTTTTTTTTGGACTGAACATACAAGCTCCGAAAACCAGAATTCCAACCTCCCCGAATAATTATGCATGCTAAAAAAGTACAATTTGTCTATGGTATTTAAAACGAATCCTGTTTATCCAGTTTGACGTTTTTTCCAGATTTTAATGAGCAATATGTAACTATGAATCAAAGCCAAACGATATCAAATTATATACTTTTAAAGAATTCTTTCGATAAACGCGAACAAACAATCTGATCGGCAGCTTTAATAAAATGAACCGATGATAAACGCGCATGTACAATGAGCTAACTACCTGATTGATATCTGATAATATATGTTACGATTTGACAACTTGTTTTTGCAACAATATATTCGTTGTTATACAATGACGATTGATGGAGCATCTGCATCCTCACATCATTGTTAGTACAATGAACTTTAGGGGTAGAAAATTAAAATTCAGTTATATGTGAAAATATGATTCGAACTAAGCTAACTAAACTAGTGATTTGCTGTCTCAATTTATGAACAACACAAGTTAGAAAAGTAAGTTAAAATATATAACTGATATTCTGTAGAATGGGGGGGGGGGGTGTTTTACTGAACAATGATAGCTTTTTATCAAGCTAAATAAAAATAGTCGTTTCTCTTAATGCAATGGTTTTGAACATATAGGATGCTTTTTTACAAATATATATGGTACGTGTTAGATTTGTTAATATTTAAAAAGCCGTCCTTAAATGTATTAATCAGGCAGAAAAAAACATTGTCCAAAGCAGACTTTATTTAAAATGTAAGAAAATCCTTTCTAACACTAAGAAAGTTGCTCACTTTGGATGGCAGGTAACAGACTGAATGATTTTATTGATGCTTACCCAAATACAGATGGTTTATTACAAGTCACTTTCTTCAAACCACATAAATATTCTATTGAGGATTTTCTTTTTAATTAAATGATCTTCAGGCCTGTCCATGTGGAATTGGGGGCCCATAAGAGAATTCCTGTAGTATGAATCATGCTACTATTTCCCCTAGAAAAAGAACCATTTTAATTACCCACATATAGAAATCACTCAATTGACCTATTGCCCTTGACATTTTGGTCAACAGAGTGCTGCTGAGAGAAATGTACTGGATAATCTGTAAATTCATTAGTTAAAATCCACAAGACTTTCCCTTAAACAAGAAATTATATATATATATATATATATATATATATATATATATATATATATATGATCCATCATCTCTAATCTATTTTCTAATCTCCCTTCTTTATACAAATATTAATCTCCCTTCATCAGGTTGAACCTACCCCTTCCCTGCCACAAAGGTCAGCAACTTATTGCTCTCTAATGATTTGTCGCCCAAATATCCATGAAAGGTTTGCATTTGCTTGTGAAGTTTTGCATTAAAAGAAATAATGCTTATAAAGATATTGGAACAAATTGCTAGTAAAGTGGAATATATAGTAAACACAAGTTTTTACATCAAACCTTATATCAATTTAAATATGAATGAGTGGGCACTGCATTTAATATGCATTACTTTAGGATTTTTATAAAGCAACATTATTCATTTTACTAATTAAAAAATACATTTTGTAGAGAAATGGATATATATATATTTAGACTGAACCACATTATGCAATCTTTTGAAATGAAAAAACCTCAATATTAGTAAGACGAATTTCAGTCTTGAAATATTTATAAAATATTTTTTGCTTGCGCACACAAGCTTTTACCAAATTTTCAAAATCCAATCAACAATTAAGTTGGGGGATATTTACTTTTATTTTTAAATATAGTTTTACTGAAATGTTTGGAAATCGAAAGTGAACTAAAAGACTTTCAGGCTAACATAAATGTAATCAACCCCCAAAATAAGCATACAATGGATTGGAAATTATACAAGTAATTCAGCACTTATATGTGAAGCAATCCAATAAAATTGTGACTCCTTAAGATTTGATAGCTACCTAGAAGGGTACTGCCACTTTCCTTTTGAAATAATATGTATAGATGATGGTAGTTTAAGATGTTAGAGAATTATGCCTAAAAAAAATTAAAAACTTCAAATATTCTAATTATTACTTGTCAGTTCACTGCATTATTCTTTTTTAATTTGCTACTTGAAAAATGTTGTTGATACAGGCAAAATGCCAGTAAATAATATAAAATCATATATGAAATGGCATTGATGAGGTTAATTACCTACATGTATTTTATTTAAGAGTAAAATATACATTTCTAAAAGTAAAAATACAACTGTCATGTCATAAATGAGTGGCCTATTTTGCATCATGAAATATTTTGTAATTAATGCTGCTGATTAACCCCTTTCACATTATTTCACGCATACAGGGAAATTTATAAAGGTAATTTCGACCTTATCACCACAATTCAATCTGTTTTGCAGCTTTTCACCATGTTATAGCCATTTTTTCCTTTTTCACTACATTTTCGATTTCACTCAATTCATGTAGTGGTGAATAAAATTTATCGATAGAGAAAATATCACTATTGATGTGTTAATACTGCAACACTTTACATTACTTTCAATGGAGCTCCTTTTCCACCGATATCGCTGATCTTATGGAAAGGGTCTTAGAAAAAATGTTCTAAACCATCTCCAAAAGGAATAATGGGTTTTCACCTCCCTCAACCTGGAGAATACTTTTCAGCGATAAAAAAAAAGGTCAGAAGGGGCTTAACAAGTATCGATAAAAGCAATATCAACATTTTTGACCTAATTAAAGGTATATCAATATTGATATACAAGGAGAAAACTTTTACGATTTTTATAAATATCTCTCATAGACTGTAATGTTCTATACAACAGTGATACTACCTGCACAGCGAAAAAGTTAATGTTTTCTGCAATCGAAAAAATGCATATTGCAAAATAGTATCCTATTTCAGTAGTTTAATACATTAGTTCAGTTAGGAAAAGTAAGTAAAGTTTTATGGCAGCTTTAAAAAAATTCTTTGTCTCACGATGAATACCATCATTCTAAAAGAGCTATTCTGTCTTTACATTTCTGTTGACATGGTCCTGCTTTGTTCATTACTGTTATTGCTCAGTTGCAAAAGTCAGAATTATTGTGGATTAAATTGCCACTTAAATCAAGTATCAGACCAGGCTGTTTTGTTCGTAGTCTTTATTTTTTTTCTCCCACTTCTTAATTCCCACCCACCTCCCCTTTTTTCTCATTTCTATATGACCTGCTCAGATTATTAGAAAGGACATCTGGGCTGGCAGTGGAACAAGTGTTTCTAAAAAGAGAACCGTCTGTTTTTCCAAGTGAGCAATATGTTAATTCTATAGACCCCTTTTCTCTGCTTTTTAAGAGCTAAAAAAAAGGCAGCTACAAAAACTTCAATAGAAGAGAAGGACTATTTTCTGCAAAACAAGTGGCAGTTTTTAATTTAGTCTTTGTGTTGGCCTAGATATGATCTTCAAGCATATTTTTTAGGTTCTTTCTGAAGGAGGAGAGAAAAGTCCTTAATCTTGTTCACCCTGGGACCACAAGAAATGGTGAGGAGTCTTCATCTGTATTCAGAATAACTCTTTGGGGATAAAAGGTTCTCTTATTGAATCATCATAACCTAAGTCTGAGACTTTTAATTAATTATGTGAACTAAAAATTCTAGCCAGCTGTGCCTCTCTCCCTGTAAACACATCTAAAATAGAGTGACACAGTTTCCTGAACACAGCTCATGAATGGTAAACATTTTATCTCTATGTATCTATATTAAGATTTCTATTTGTATAGATACTGTAGCTGTAGTATGTGTATGTATAAAGATGTGTGTAAAAATGTCATTAACTGACTGAGGTCACTTTTTGGTGGCTAGTATAGCACTATATATTGGTCAGTAAATCTGATGTGAGTACTAAATCCTTAAGCGATATCATAATCAGCAAAACAGGCATATATCATTTGCAAAAATCCATTTATTCATGAACAGATTTTGCTGATGCATATATACTGGTGCAAGATGCAAATGCAAACTTACAAAGGCAAACACAAATTGTAATGTTTAAAGTACTTTCTCTATGCATTTTGCAATCAAAATCCTCTTCTATCACAAGTTAATCCCAGGTAAGACATTTTGCTTGCCTCTGTGTTAACAGAAAACAGCAGATACTGTTTCTACACAATTAAAATATACAGCTAAAGGCAGAATACATTCTTAACGGCAAAGAAAAAATATAACAATCAAATACTGTAATCAAACATTAAAAAGGATTATTATTAACAAAAACCAAAATGTTTTTGTTTGTGCCTTATTCATAAAAGTCCGAACGGTTTCATGTCCACTCACCAATTCCCAATCATTTTTTATTTTTCAAACTTTGTAAAGTGACAAAATTGCATCTAATTCGGATGCTTATGGTGGTCATGGATTTAAAGGAGTTCTTTGCGCCACATTGTGTGCACGTGCACAGGTAATTCGCCAATTTATTAAGCGAAGAAGTCTGTTGAAGTAGCAAATTTGGCAAGGCATACTGCTCAAAATTCATCCATTTTACTTCAACAAATCAAAGTGGCAAATTAGGGGTTTTGATGGCTGGGCTCCAATGTGGCGTAAAGGCCATTTAAAAGTATCAAAAATGCTGAAACCAAATTACAACATAAGGGGCATTTTTACTAAGATTTATTTGGCCATATCGATTGATTTCACCCCCTTTCACTGTCATTATTTGATTCCTGTACTTTTTCATTTCCCTGATTTACTAAGGATTGATAAAAATGTTTCCCCATCGAAATAAATCATTAACAGGCACACTCTGCAATGCTTTTCTATGAGAGTTCCTTCTATTACAGATCGATATTTTTACAATGAGGAAATATTTTGAACTTAGGCTAAATGACAGGACCAACTCCATAAGGAATAATGGGTTTACTCCAGCACAAGGGTGAAGAATTCTTTTGGGTGATAAAATTGGTTTTGAATTGCTTAGTAAATAGGAGAAAACAGCAACATTGTTAAATATATGCTGTTTCTTCTGCATTTACTAGTGAAAAAGGTCTTCAACTCCAGTAGTAAATATGCCCCAAAGTAGGGATAAGGTGAGATTGAAAGGGATGTAAAATTCACTTAATACGGTTAGTGGGACATTGTGCGGATGACGTCACTAAGCTTAGCTCGGGATCTTATGGTGGAATTTGCATTACTACACATCACTTCACTTAACCCTGCTTCCTACTACTGTTTGCCTGAGTACAAGGCATTGTGCAAGAAACTGTGTCTGATCCCATTCATTTCTTTGCTGAGGGAATCCAACGCTTAGTCAATAAGTAGTAGCGAATTCCTGACCATTGGAGCATACTGACCCAAAGTGATGCAAATGCTATTGTTTTCATCAGTGTAGCCTGGAGCACTTACCAGAGCAGTTCTTAGTATAAAAGACCTGTGCAAAGGCAAGATACAATAACATTTATAAATCTGCCAGAAATAAAACATAGTTAATTAAAATAAGAATTTTTGATGATATCACTTTAGACAAACATAAACACCTTCCTACTGCACATCAGACACATATGCATTTGTCAAATTCATGTCAGTTTGGTTTATCATTAAGGGCCACATTCTTGAAGGTCCGAATGTGGCCAGTCGCATTCGTTTTTACGAAGTGCATGATAAGCGCCGCTGACATTGTCGAGGATGCGCTTCACGCACTTGACAAACAGGCAAACAGAGCTTTGTCTGCCACTCGCAGAAGCTCTGTTCGCCTTTTTGTCAAGTGCATGAAGCGTGTCCGCGACAATGTCAGTGGCGCGCATCATGCACTTCGTAAAAACAAATGCGACTGGCCACATTCGGACCTTCGAGAATGTGGCCCTAATGATTTAACAACCTACTGTTTAATTGAAAGGCAGTGTTACTGGAAATTTGGTTACATTTTTTATTATTATAAAATCATGTGCAGAGCCAGATTATACAAGATTACAGAGCCCAATAAATCTGGGGCCCCACTGCCACATGATCCATCTGTGAGCATGTGCATAACGTCTCACTACCAGAAGTATAAATATATATGTAGACTAAATGCTCTGATGTATGCAGTAGCTTACAATAGCATAGCATACACATATTTCCATCTAGCACATTTATCAACGCAAATTGATGTGGATACACTGTAAGAAAACCCTTTCTGCAGTTCCATTCTAGGAAAAAAGACTCACAATTTACAAAGATAATAATCCGCACTGCATATCTATGATTATGTGAGTTGTGCATCTCAATTTGTGTGAGTCACATGAAGATTTGCATTGTGAATACATATTTAAAGTGGACCTATCACCTCCTGATTTTAACATTTTTACAGTCAGTGATTATATAGCATAAATGAAACAGTTTGGGGGGGAAAATCGTTAGGATAGTTAAGTTATACTCACTGTAAACTTGTCCCAGTTTGAAGCTGTGGGAGCTGCCATCTTGTGTCCA
>JAKJJM010029389.1:0-15792 GCA_021901965.1 Pipa carvalhoi
AAAAAATGTTGGAAGTTTACAATATACTTTACGTATGATTTATGTATTATTTTATTTCTGTATTTGGAAAAATCAATAAAAAGAAATAAACAAAAAAAAAAATAACCCCAGGGAGGATACTGGGTATGGATGTATAATTATAGTATGTGGAAAATTCTGGGGACAAAATAATGATGTGACTCTACATCATTTGTTGTTTGCTTCCACTACCAGAGTAGTAATGGTTGATTCCATGAAAGGCTTCTGGATGCCTTCCTTAACTGTAGAAATATTACAAGTTATGGGTACTAGATAACTAGAGGGGGGGGGATCTTGATCAAGGGAATTATTCTTAATGTCATATTTGGTGTCAGGAAGATGAGGATAATTGTCTAATGGATTATTTTTGCCTGCCTCTGGATCAACATTGCAGCAAAATAGGCTGAACTGGATGGACTTGTGTTTTTTTTCAGCCTTATAAACCATGTTACTGGTCCACCCTAAAGTACTTCAGAATCTTAGTAATTGAAACGGATGGCAAATATCAAAGCCTTACCTATAGAAAGACATTATAGTGTGACTGAACATGAAGATGACCACTCTGAGTCACAGCCTGACTTGGAGACTCTAAATTAAACCCCAATCCTGTATGTGTTAAAAGCGTATTGGAAGTCATATCATATGGAACTCTGGTGATTACATTGGGTCAAGTTTTAGTGCTATTTATGATACAAGTTATCTTGGCATTGTATGGTTATCACTGTTTTAGCTATGCATGTAATTAACTGCAATTTCCTCATTTCTTTTATTGCTATTGTCACCCTGTTTCTAAAGGTGGTTGCTTTAATTAAAGTATCTGCCAATGGAAATGCTAGTTTTCATGATAACCATAGCAAAAATGTCAAAATCAGCAATAATAGCAACATATTATGGTAAAAAAGGGCATGTTACCATTGTGATCTGTATAGATTAATACTATAATTATAGATTATAGCCCTGATGGTGAAGTGGCAATTGATGGCTACCAGTCTGGTCCCCCCTAGTTGCAGTCACCCTGATGCCCCTACAACAACAAAGGGAATACAGTGCCAAGGATATCTGAAATGGAAACAGTTATCTGGAAAAGATTCATTGGAGAGTCCAATTGTGGAAATGCTGCTTCTTAAAACTTGGGGCTGCCGAAGGCCCAGCAGGGATGGAAAGGAATCTGCAGATGTGAGGGAACAAAGAAGCACAAAAAGAGGAGAGAAACAACACTCCTCTAAGTGTAGTATATTGATAATAATGGATGGTGAAAATAACTAAGAATAGTGGTATAACTATTAAAAAAAAAAAATGGTGGAAAAGTGATTCTGTGCTCTGGAATATGAAAGCAGTAGGCACCCTCAGTGCTTAACGCGCTTACCAAATAAAAAGTGAAAATCGCATATCTCAGATGTGGAAAACAATGACCAGGACGAAAGAATCTGTCACCTGGAAGGGATCCACGAAGGACCCCTTAGTGCCTATGCACTTACCAGATTTATGGATATTCAGAGAGTTGTCACAATCAGAAATATCAATAAATTATGTGAAGTATATAAAAATCTTCCAAGGATGTAAACGCTCGAACCAATATGCAAAAGGAAAACTCAACGGTACAATAACATTTATTAAAAACAATGTAGTCACTTACAATGAAGTTTAAAACTTGCTGCTAAGGAAAATACTCCAAGGGGTATAAATGGCAGGTACTCTCAACGCGTTTCACCAGCTCAACTGGCTTCCTCAGGAGAAAAAAAAAAAAAAGACTGCAGGACCCAAATCATCAAGGAGCAATGCCAATGATGCCCCTGCCTCATCTGGTAGAACAATCAGACATGACTTTTTTCAAGCAGAACAGGAGTTGGCACTGTACAAACCTGAGCGGCAAAGATAAATGCATATGGGCTTGTACTAGGACTAACACTATTATCATGGTTCATTAACAATAAATGTCAAATACACTTCAAGTGAAAAATAAGAGTGACACTCCACATTCTATGGCATAATATAAGAATCGTAAATATGTTTCCATGTCGATAGAAGAGAAATGATGTCTGGCAGTTTCTCAGACTAATTAATGCAGTTCATTCTTTTATGGTTCTACTTTTGTCTTCTTACTGCAGATCACAGTACTAATCTAAAACTAAGGGATAGAAGCCTTTAGTCAGAGACTGAAACTAGGTGGGGTATAGCGGCATCCAGGAACATACTTCCACTACTTACAACTTCCCTGAATAACAAAATGATAGTCAAGTTTTACTGACTTAATTAAAGAAGAACTAAAGCTGCAATAATAAACGTAACCGCTAAGCAAGGCATCTTTAGCATTTTAGTTTGGATTATCATTACGCGAGGCATGGGATGAAAAGACTGGTAATTCGGAATCTTGCAAGTGTGCAATCTCACAAGAGTTGCTGCCCCCTGCTTCTATCTGATTACATGTTTTAGAATTCTCAAGTCTGTGGATTAAGTCAGTGGTATAAGATTCTAAACTAATCAGCAGAAGAGGAAGTAGGTAAAAGAGGAGGAGCTTCGGTAACAAACTGGCTATAAATTCAAAACACTAAAAATAAGTAAAGAAAAATGTTGCAATAATGATGTAAACAGTGAAAAATTACATTTGCAAATAATGGATTGAAACTGCACTGTTTCTTTAAGATTTTTATAGGAGGTGCTGTATTTATTCTAGGCAATATATGGAACTTTGGAGATAAACTGTGTATATAAGCACTCCTATTATCACCAGCAAACTCAGTACTCAAGCAGGACTATACGGTCCATCTGTTGCTCTGAATGCAGCAAGAACTGTATTAGCACAAAAAATGATGCAAGCTTGCACTGATCTAGATAATAGTAATCTTAGCTTCAATCAGTTTATTGTAGTTGGAATTATTTAACCAACTAACTGGTGGATATGGGTTACAGAAGAAGTACAAGTGTGCACATTAAAAGAACAGTAAACAAATAATGAAGATGACCCAGATGTATTTATATTCACTATACATTCAATCTTTGCTTCTAAAAGTTCTAAATTCTGTTTATAACGTGTGATATTTAGCTTTCAAAATTTTTTGGACACACTTCCTAAATATGCATTTATAAACAGGGGTCGGGAACCTTTTTGTCTGACAGAACCATGTAAGCCAGCCAGTTCCCCCGTCTCAGCCTCTGACGGGTGCCCTTGTGGTGGGCAGGAGCGCTGGCTGGCTTACTGGCTTACCGGCCTACCCCTCCCCCCCAACTCCACCAGCAGAAAATTTACAGTACTCACCTTCCTCCAGCGTTCCAGCAATGTGCCTCATCTCAGCACTTCTCCATACTGAGGTAAGCTGAGCACGATGGTGCTTCTCGGCACCTTCTGGTCTTGTCAGCAGCTGCCGAATTCACAGTGAATAGAGCCGACAAGACCCGAAGGCGCCAAGAAGCACCGTCGCACTCAACTTACCTTAGTGTAGAGAAGCGCTGAGAGGAGGTGCATCTCTGGAACGCTGGAGGAAGGGGAGTACAATTTGTCTTGCAAGCCAGATGTGGCCATCAAAGGAGCCACATCTGGCTCAGGAGCCATAAGTTCCCAACCCCTGATCTAAAGCACCACAGAAAACAATGGAACTTGGGTGAAATCTGTTCAACAACATGGCTGCTATCAGTAAAGATAAAGACAGAAAGAAAAGGATGAAAATTCAGGAATTCAGCTTCAAAGATACTATTTTACACCTGCTCTATTAGAATAACTACCATGCCAAACCAAACTGAGCCAAACACAGCTCTTGTGGAAACAGATTTTTTGAACAGATTTTTACTTCTCAAATCATCAGACTATTGACAAGGCTCCAGATAAGAGTGACAGATCCTTAGCAAAATGAAATTCCTGCAATTAAAAGACTATGTTTATAAATCCATAAAGTACAGTACAATAAATAATAATGGCAGAAGTTCTGTATCAGTTTATGGGCTTGCACACACTGTCTCAGCACACACAGTGCAGGTACCAAAACTAGCAGCAGAAAGTAGAAACAACATACACATGAGCAAAACAATATAAAGGGATCTGTACAATTAAAAAACGGTCTCCTAGTAAACATAATGCTCTATTACAGGCAATAAAGCTGATATAAAGCCGCAGCTTAGCCGCAATTTTTACAACTGATAACTGAATTAGGTTGACAAGGGATTCTGGGAGTTGCAGTTGGAGAATACCTAAGAAACCACAGCCATGTATAATAGAACAGCTCACCTCCTTGTCCGGCACCCATTGTGGTTCCTCCAAACAGAACGGGCTGCTATGTGCCCGGTTCTCCGGGAGCATGCGGAGCCCACTAGGGGAACGCACCAGCTTCTTTCCATCGCGATCGGTGGACATCTTTACCCCACCTCACATCATCCTGGGGTTTACGCCCCCTTTAGCACAACAGCCAATCAGCACACCGTTCTCCTTCTCCCTGATTGACAGCTACACTTCGTCCCATCAGAGAGCAGCTTGAAAGCGTGGGAAAGCAGCAATTGGCTATCTCTCAGTAAACATTTGAAGGCGTAGCCAACGATGTCAGGCGCGGCATCAGCTGTCCAATAAAAAAGCTCAATTTATACAGCGGGTTGTCTGTTGACAATTCTATCATCCAATCAGTAATGTAGTTGTACCGGAAACTGAGCTGTATTGGTTGATGCTTGTAAGCTTGCGATTTAATTGGCGAAAACTTCAGATCCACATAACACTCGCGCTTCACTTGCAGTTTGCAAAGAATGGAAGGTATGGGCTGGGACAGCAAAAGCGTCTCTGAGTTTGTTTGAGGTTTTGGCGCTTGGAAGTATTATCCTCTTCCTTGGTAGGTGGTACTGTGTGCCGCAGAGCTTGCTGGAACTCCGCAAGATTAAACTGCTGTCAAGGACTTCCAAAATACATTTGTAAAGGTCTTTTATGTGAAACATCGCTTAGCAATCAACTTCCCGCAGCTGGGAGCAGCCATGCCATGCCCGAGTAAGTTTCTAGAATGATATAGGGCGCATATTCAGCAGAGCATAGCCAGTAAGTGTGGATCCTGTCAGGAGTAAAGTGGCCAGTACTCAGTAGCTTAGTACAGTAATAAAGGGTGGACTTTTATTCGGATTTTAGTCATGCTCTGGTGACAGGCCTGAAATATTTGCAAGTCAGAACTGTGCTGGATTCTCTAGGTGACAGAATGGAAGGCTTTCCCTTGCTGGTGGTCCAGACTGCAGTTTCTCCCAATCAGAAATGCTTTGTTGGTGTTTTAACTGGAAATCAATTAATCTAACAACACAAAGTTTCATACAATGGAAATCTTAAAGAAGAACTAAATAATCGATATAATCCATATATTCTACTAAAAGTCAAACCCTCGCCCCCAGTACATCCATAGTCTTTGGTCTGGGAGGGTTAGGAGGGCCCCCAGTGTCAATCCTGTGAGTGGGGGCCCAGAACTAATTTTGCACCAGGGTCCCTGGCATCTAGTTACACCACTGGTTGCTGGTTTTCACCAACAATGATGTACCCAGAAATTTAGCAATCCATGTCATATTGTGTGTGTTGTTGCGCATGCTCTAAAGCAGTGGTTCTCAACCTGGGGGTCGAATAACGATTTGCCAGGGGTCGCCTAAGACCATTGGATATATAGGATTTGAATGGGGTCGCCCAATAATAATTAATGAATGGGGGTCGCCAAATCACAGGGAATTGCACCAAAGGGTCACGGCAATAAAAAGGTTGAGAACCACTGCTCTAAAGTGAGAACAGTCCAGGACACAGGTGGGGGAGATACTAAAATCATACAATTAATTAGCCTTGTGTATATCTTTTATGTGAATTCTACCTTTTGGTTTAATAAAAAAAACAAAAAAGCATTCATTTAATCAGACATTTGTCAACAGAACTGTCTTTGGTTTAATATAGGATATGTTATCAGAATAACACCTCAATTTATTTATGCATGGAGGATTACTATTTGTCAAATTTTATTTATTGAATTTTCAGTTTTGTTGCAGTAGCAATTAAAATGAAGTTATGGACTGGGATCAGCTCAAAGTCAGCCCACATCTCATAGTAGCTATTAGGAAAGGTAAGGTTGCATTTTCATTCCTTTTACGTAACTGAATATGCCTGCTAATAAATTGCTTGTTGTGGCTTTTAATTAGATAAACTTCTGTTCTGAGCCTCCTGCTGTTTGCACTTTTGTTGCTATGGTCAGTTAATCTTACAACCAGGCAGTGATTTTAACTACAACTGTAGAGTAGTAGAGAGAGTACAGGGCCTCAACAGAAATGTGAGCATTAAAAATTAATTCTAAACCTAAATCAAGCTTTAATTTTCCAGCTTCCAGTGGACTGTAAGCAGTAGCAACCGAAGAAGACAGACAATTTAAAGATAGATATAAAGATGAGTATTGCGATCCTTGGTGATACCTCGCAATACTCATCTTTTTTTGCATCTGTGGACTAACATGACCTCTCTATCCTAACACACACACATATATAAATTTACATTTGTTTTGATATTGAAAAGTAACAAGATAATATAAATTTATTTTTCAAATTTTTGTACACTGTCCTATTTTATGGCGGAATGAACTTTAAAATATGTAAGATTCATGCCAATGTGGTAACATTTTTCTAATAATTGATCAGTTTATTCTGGGACATGTGTTAGCCCCGCAGTTTCTTAGTTAGAAATGCTCAAACATATTAAAAGCAACTCTTCTCACAATCACCTGTTGGCCCTGTAGAAAGTGAATCAATCCTCTTTTATTAAAAAAATAACTAGTATTTTAATCTACCATCCGAAGTGGTTAATTTTTTTTTTATACCTATTCATTATACCACACTAAAGCCTAAACAAACTATACCAGCAAAAAGTAAACTCCATGAGCATTCTTACCAAAGCTAATGATAAATTTAAAATAACACATAATATTGGCATATACGACTTAATGGTCTGCAGAATTGAGCATTCTCCAGACCATAGAAATGCTTCATAACTATATCTAGATATAAACAGATATAGTAGAGACAAGATTTTACAGAGTCTTGCAATTAACAATACAGCTACTACAATTCAGTTTAGCAATCTGGTGCTTTAAATTGTAGTTATGGAACAACTGAGTTAGTACAAGTGAGTCTGGATTTTGGCAACTCATTTATGAGCCTGACTTAGTTTATCCCTGTTTTTGTCATTTTTCTTTTTTTTCTTTCACCTTTTAAACTTTTCTTTTGCAGCAAACCTCAGATCTTTTGGAGATATTTTAACAATTTCTGTACCAGATTTGCAGAGGCTTGCAAATCTGTCCGTGGCTGAAGTACGTCTGTTGCAGAATGCAGTCTCTGCCGCACTGAGGAAGAATTCAGGCGTTACAGGTGCTTTTCAGGCAAGATTCGGTCTGATTTTAAATAAATAAAAACTATCACAGTTCCTCTTTGCTAAATACTGGCTACAAGTGATTCTTTACTGATATATGCAGCATTATTTTTATCTTCGTGTCCATTCTTTTTTTATGTGTACGCCAGTTTAGTAATTGACCATTTGCCTCCCTTTTGCTTGTTTGTTTTTATTCTGTGTTATTTAGATAAATACATTTGGAAATTCCTTTAAATTCGTTCTTAGTATATATGATATAATAAGGAAAAATGCATTTGTCTTGATACAGCACCAGTTTCAACTTATCGTAAGAGGGCATACTGACTTAGCCTGATTCACAAATGCAGTACATTTCAAACTATACATTATAATAATCTGTTCACTTTCCATGGTAGTTTTTGTAACAAGCTAAATAAACATATAGAAAAAGGATGTGTTTAATAATAGTAAAGGTCCATAACATCTGATGAGGCTGAAGCAAAATATAGTGTGTGTGTAGACAGATATATGCATATAAGAGAGAGCTATGCTAACTTTTTTTTTTTTTTTTAATACATTCCTTCCAGCATTGCAGATGCATAGGGAAAAGACTGCGTTCCCATCTCAACACAAAAAGCTTAGCCTTGGATGTAAAGTACTGGATAACCTATTAAGAGGTGGGATCCCTCTTGTTGGAATAACAGAAGTTGCTGGAGAAAGCTCTGCCGGGAAGACCCAAATAGGCCTGCAGCTGTGTCTTTCTGTCCAGTATCCTCTAGAATATGGTGGGCTTGCTTCAGGTAAGTAGAATTTGCCCAAGTGTCTAGTTTGTTTATTATAGGGAAATCAAACAGGTTAAAAAAAATGCTTAATGCTTTAGTCTGTCCTGTTTAGGTGCGGTTTACATCTGCACAGAAGATGCTTTCCCAAGTAAGCGTTTGCAGCAGCTGATTAAATCGCAGCTTAAACAGAGATCAGATGTGCCATATGAGGTCATCAAGAACATTCAGTTTGGTGACTGTATTTATATCGAACACACTGCTGATGTGGTAAGTTACTCAGAGAGAAATGATGACTTGTTCTAGCCTAATACCTTAGTAGGTGAAATATAAAACTGCAACTATAAGAGGAGGTAGATAATTTTACCTAACTTCTCATAGACCGTAGGTCCTAAAGCCTGTAGACAGGCCTCCCCAGCAGTGCATTTTCTAGATTGCTAACATAGCAGGGCAGTTGTAAGTATAAGGAACAAACTGTCAAGTCCAGCTGTGCTATTGGCTGAGCTAACTGTTACTGTGAACAAATTAACTAGATTGCTAGACCAGTCCTTATAAACAAGCCTATTGACTTACCATGGATATACTTTTTATAAGCTATTTCAAAACTGGTCTGCAGCGTACATTTATATATTGATTCTTTCCTAGGAGATCCTTTTTGTGTTTTTAAATTTATCTGTTTTGACGTCTATGCATTGTGGTGCCTTTTTTTTTTTTTTTTCTTTTTAAAGGGAATAGTTTGCATAGTGGTAGTTATTGCCTAATATTTATCTAGCATAGTTGTAGCCTTCATGTGTCAAAAGCATTGGTATTTAGCAAGCGCAGATATGTAGTTTCTCTACAGTGATTATGGCACAAATGTAGGTTCTACAGTAGACAAATAATACATGGACTTGAGCAGTTTTGTGCCAAGAGAAAAATATTCTCACCAGCAGAAGTTAAATCGCTGTTCTGTGTATGTACAGTTAGCATTTAGAAACTGTCAGGAAAATCACCAAGCATTAGTTTTTAACAGCATACCCCCACCTAGGTCTATTGTTTTCTATAGAACTTCAGATAATATATATTCATAAAGTGCCCCAGAAAGCTCTGTTTATAAAAGATGGCCGCAACCAGCTGAGAGCGCAACACAAAGTGTACAAATCAGGAATTTAAATTAAAAGGTGATGTATTTACAATTACTGCATGGGGAAAACTGGCATACCAATCCATACAACAATTTTCTTTTTCTGCTGTTACTGGTCCTTTAACATCCTGTGCATGCAAGGAATATCTAAAAATTAAATGTATACCGAACTTGTAAATTGTTGTATGATTGTTGTCAGAATCAATATAATGAAAGATGTACTGCAAATTTATCAATGCTAGAGATCTTTCTGCACACCTAGAACATTATATTTGAATGCGTTTTTCTAAGCTGGAAGTATGACGCCATAATTTACAATTTTATTTTTTTTTGTAGGATACTCTTGTAGAATGCATCACAAAAAAACTGCCAATTCTGCTTCTCCGTGGTTTAGTCCGTCTGATTGTTATTGATTCAATTGCTGCTTTGTTTCGATGTGAATTTTCTGCCAAGGATGTAGCTGTCAAAGCAAAATATCTTCAAAAACTGGGTGCTAAACTTCACAGTTTAAGCAACAGATTCACTACTCCTGTCCTGTGCATTAATCAGGTATTGTATTGCATTCATTTTTTATCTAGAGCAACCAAGCTGAGGCCAAGTAACCTGTCAAAATGAACAGCTCCACCCCACCAATCCTTTACTAAATGGAACAGTGAAAATGCAATTTGTTTTTGATCCAATAAAGCCACTGAAGGAAATATCTGTCAAAGGGTAGTGTTATGAGGTTTTATTGGTATATGATGCTTGTTTTATCTCTGGCAAAACCCCTTTACATGATAGGAGTGCCTTATGCAGAGATGTGTTCCCTCTGACGGAACGTGAGTTTGCTTTTGTACTATTTCATATGAAAATGTTATGCCTGGTGAGACACTAAATTGCTTGTTTCTATGTAAAGAAAATAGTGAATAATATTGTTATAACTACATTATCTAATAAGTCATTCAAAATAATTCCTTTAAAACTGAAGAAAATAGACTTGTTCCTATTTTGTGCAGTTCAGTGTGGCGTTGTAACTGTAATTTCTGTTAGGTCACAGACACTATGAGAGAGATGGACTGTGTGCAAAATAACTTGGGGTAAGTGTTTTAAGTTGTCTCACTAGGTCAGTATATTATAGAAATCTTTTGCACTAGGGTTTAGACAGTCTTACCTTAACTAACTTTTATATGTGGATTTGTTGCAATTTACCTGTTACCTGATACCTGAACTTTAACTTCACAACTTCTATGAGATCGCAGGTGCTATAAGCATGCTCTAGTCATACACTACTACTTTTGTTTAAAAGATGACTTGCCTCTGAATATTTTATTTTTTTTTAATCCTGTTGTGTGACCTTTCTGACATTGATGGGCAGACATTTGAAATTTATTTCCTTTTATATAGATTACATGATAAAAGGGTGGCTCCAGCTCTTGGCATCTCATGGTCTCACCAACTTTCAGTGAGACTGATGGTAGGACGAACACAGCAAGAAACACCTTCAGAATATGCAGGAAGTATCTTACGAACTATGGAGGTAGTTTTTGCGCCACACATCCCTCGTTCTTTTTGTTATTACATAGTAAACAATGAAGGTTTAAAAGGTTATGCGGATCATTTGCCTGCACTTAACTTGCGAAACATTTAGGTGCTGTGTCTTGTGGCACTCAAAACAATTAGTTCACAAGAGGAACTAGCATTTTTAGAAAGGAAGTCTGGTTTAAATTATGTTGTAAATGGCAAAACTATGATTTCCATGTATATGCTAGCTCACTTTGTATGGTTTGTATTATATTGTCCACCAATTATGTATCAAAAGTTAAAAGCTCCTTTTTCTGTAATCTTGTCATAACAGGTATCATGCATCATAATTTTATAGGGGACAATTTAAAAAAAAAAAAAATACATTCACACTATGAAATAGGTTTTTTTTTGTTTTGGTTTTTTTAGTAGTTAATGCCATATCTGGGCTTTAGTGATATTTGGAGACACTTCCATAACTGTTCAAAAGTTCCAGTGAGGTCTGATTGCTCCCCACTAAGAGATTTTAGTCTGGAACACTATATATACAAAATATAGTAGTGATTGATTGTATTCATTGGAATTAAGTCATGGCCTAACACTGAATCAGTAATTTTTCACGGTGTACAGGTGCCTGACACACCCCCCCTAGCCAGTTGAAGAAAAGATGCAATCACTCCATAAGACGCACGGGCATCATCCCCCGCACACTTTGGGGGGGAGTTAATCTTATGGAGTGAAAAATACAGTATTGTATTGAACAATATTGACATGCAAACTATTAATCAGGCTAATACTCACATCTACTAGCACTTTTGTACAAAAATGAATTTTGGCAATATTCTTGCAGTGACCTGTATCACTTTTTCCTTTAACTTTCAATTAGGACTTTAAGTCTTATTTTCCTTAAAAGGATACTGGCACCCATGGAGTCTTTTTAAAGTTCCATATAAGTCATGTTGCTCATTTTGTGCTAAAAATAAATACATGATTCTTTTCATAGGGTTTTGTATGACAGCTTGTAATTCTATTTGAGTCTGAGAGGGTAGGTTGTACCATTCAGCTGAATCCCAAATTGGGAGACAAGGACTAAAGTTTGGTAACAAATTTCAAGTGTTGTGAAATATTTAAAGGGACACTAAAGTCTCAAAAAAAAATAAAAATTAAAAGTTTACCTTTAACAATCAATGAGTGCTACTTGATTCCCTTTTTTTTTTTTTTTTTTCCCATTTAGCTGCACAAACTGGGATCAGTAGTACATCACTGCCTCTTCACCCATCTGCTCAGAGGCAGGGGCCAGCGGCACTCTCGCAGGCTCAGCTAAATCATGCTGAGAGAGAAGGGAAGTATGTGGTGACCTCCCTAAACCCACCCACTCATTTACTTAACCAATGGAGGTTGCCATCTTATTGCTGGCATGGCTGTGTTTGAATTTAACCCTTAGCTACAGAATTCGCTCTTTCCCAGTACTGCTTTAAAGCTGCTGTGAGACAGAGCGGACAGATCGGATAAAGCCGAGGAGGGAGGGATACTAGTTACAGTGCACTGCCAGTCACATAGCTTCAGAGACAGGCATTTATGACACCTGCAATGGGATTCATTCACATACCTTCTTCACAACCATTTGTGCAGCAAACACAAAGTACACCTAAATAAATAAACTCATTTTACAAAAATAACTATTCGTGGTTATGATTTTAATTAGTCTTTATTCTATACATCAGCAGCTTAGTTCTATTATATATTAGACTATCATATAAAAAGCATGTCCCTTTTAATTTAACAGTAGTTTACCCATTTAAAAAATAATAAATGTTTCTTTTTGAAAGTGAAACTACTGGCAGAGTGTAGCAGTTACAGGCAGTGTGAAGCTGAAAAGCTGTAGCTTCCTGCCGGAACTTCTGCAGTGATGTCACAGGTCAGGATCACCATGCTTAATATATTCAAAATTGCTACTCTCAGTCCAGACTTGTGCAAACTTCAGTGCAGAGACTGCAGAATGATTTTGGATTTATTTATTTTTTAACACCACCATTTAGGAGGCAGGTAGGTGTACTACTTATATATATGTGTTTGTGTGTAGGTACCTTTAGTTCTCCTTTAATTGTTAAAAGGGATAACTGATCAGTTCAACCTATAAATTACACATGCTACAGTTATCTACAACTCATTACTATAAACCACTGCTCCTTGCCTTATGCATCCAGCCATGCAACATTAACATTTAAAAAGTATCCAAATTGAAGGCAATGATTTGGTACTAGTAGTGGGATAGCTCAAACTAATAAATATAGTGTTCCTCAAGAAAGGGGCAACAAGAAAAGCTGGTCTAAATAAGACCTTTTATTAAGCTTCTATCCATATTATACATGTAAATGTATAATAAATAATATCCAAAAGAAAAGTGTACACCTACAAGATGATAGAAATTTTGCATGGATCATTACATTTAAAACTAGAAACACTGCACATTTCAGAGGTTATATGCCAACAAAAGTTGCAGAAAAATTCACAGGTTAACATATTTAAGAGGGATTTTCGTGAATCTACAATTGCAGGAAATCCCTTTCAGAACTAAATCATATGAAATTCATTTGTTGCAAGTAATTTATCTGTTTAGAAGCAGGGTGCATGGGTACTTGAAATCCAATGCAGTCTGCATGCATCTAAACAACTAATCATTAACAATATATGGATTTTCTGTCTGGTATCCTCGGATAAGGTTGCCATAGCTTTCCTTTAAAACTGGTCTAGTTGCCCTCTGGAATTAGTATGTGAAAAGGAATGCACATCCAATTAATATGCTGACTTCTCTGGATACTTGGTAGTATCAATTGCATAACAGCCAAAAGAAAAAATAGAGAGAGACGCACTGAATTAGTGGTATATAACCATACTTTACTTCACCAATGTGTAAATACCAAGAAAACAAAAACTACATTTCCAAGGGCAGCAGCCTCCTTTCGACCTCTCTGGTAACATAGAAGTTAAAAAGATAAATAAGATTGCAGTTTTGTTTTTAAACAGTGTCCCTATATCTTGGGGAAGATTGTAAATGGCGTGGAACTGCATCTCCTAGAATGCCTTAGGTACCAGAGAAATCACACATGGTTACTCGTACAACTTGTCCAAGCCCAGTAATGTAAGCAGATTCTTTTTTGATGTGTATGTTTCTAATAGAAAAGTACTGCTCATAGCATTGTTAAAGATTTGTTTAATTGCAGTCGCTCTATTCAGGTACAGACACCTGTAAGGAAAATTATATATAGTTTCCCTAGCTCTAGAAGTTGCCTTCTTAAAGTTAAAAAAACAATAAAACCTTCATTTGAGACTCATTGGTAATTAACTACAGGCCCTATGTAGAAAAGGCCTATGGCAGACATTAGAGATGATTTTAAAAAAAAAATTGCTGTTAAACACTTAGTGTTTTTTTTTTATTTAAAGATTGTTTCCCGTTTTGCTTGCCTTTACTAAAAGAAATATTCACTTCAGCAGAGGTAATCATTTTATGGTTTTTAAATTATGCTTTTGTCTCTGGAAAACTTCTAAGCAAACATTATGGCAAGTCCTACTAAAGCAAAATCAATATAGCAACTATAAAGTATTTTCCCTTTTAGCATACTGATGTACATTAAACTAACTAGTCTGTACAAATAAAATGGACGTTCACATTACAACCAGTCATTTTGGGAATAGCTCACCATTTTGCAGTTTTTTTTTTTTAAGCAGCTGCCATGGTATATTCATTTCACCCCACTGTCCACAAATCGGGCTATATAATCCTTTTAATCAGTACAAAAAATAGCAAACAATTCCTTTAAATGTTAAAATTAGAAATAGTTTAGAATAAAAACAATAGCATGCTGCAGCATATATTATCAAAAATAAGGTAAAGATAAATAAAATAACAAAACAAAACAGTTCATTAAGCCCAGCTACTGACAGTAACAAAGATGGTGAGTTTCTCACAAGAAGTGCTTGATCCATGACAGGAAGGGCGTGATCATCCTCATAAATAGATAACAAAAACAATACTAAAATAAATAATCTCCATACCTCCCTGGCTGATTGCTGGTGACATCACCTTCGGGGCTTGTAGAGGCCAGAAACTCAGGACTGCTGCTAGGGGAACCAGGATCGGACCTGACACACAAGACTGTCCTGTGGAATTCAGGACATTTGGGGGGACTGAATCTCAATCAAAACTTGGGATCCTACCAAGCCATATTTGTAGCTAAAAGTGCAATGTTACAGGAGCAACACAACAATTTGTTCAGTCGGGGGGGACAAGAACAGGCAGTTGATAAGGACATGCTGCTTTTACTCTTTATTTTCTTGTTGCTTATTTTCCATGCTCCTTGTTTCCTCCCATTACCTCTGCCTTCCCCTACTGCCATTTTTCTGTCGTATTTACATGTGTCTCAGTCATAAAAATAATCTTTTAGGGAAAGGAATGCATCAGATATTTAAACACTGCAAAAATTTCACAGCAGGTAAATGCAGACACACCTCTTCCTTGTCACATAGAATTTTTATTTTTTTTTTTATTTATAATCTTACTGCTCTTCAGGTATAAAAATGTATCATTCCTACACAACAGACTGTGTTAGAACTATTCATTTGCCATTAGGTGCCCTGAAACATTATGTGTATAGTGTTACAGAACTGCTATAAATGTATATAAATGAGGAAGTATGCATTTAAAAAAGTAGCTTCTATATAATTGCATCAGGCAAACTGATGTACCAATTAAATAAATACAGAAATAAGTGAAAGCTTTTTGCAAACATTTTGTTAGTGTATTGGAATTAATCCTAGGACCAGTGTTGAGGGGAAAGGCAAACTGGGCAATTGCACAGGGACTCTGGCTCCAAGTGCACCCCCACAGCATTACAAACCTCTATTCTCCTCCAGCGCTATCCAGGAGAAGAGAGCTTTGTAACACCTTGAAGTCCAGGAATAATTCTGGGGGGCCCCTCCATTTGCCCAGATCCCAGTTTTGTTTTGTTTTTTTAAACTGGCCCTGGATTAATAAAAAAAAAAAA
>JAKJJM010029408.1:0-11408 GCA_021901965.1 Pipa carvalhoi
GACACGCCTTAGGGGGCATGTCAGAGTGGTTGACTGGCAGGTTGGGCACAAGATGGCGGCTCCCACAGCTTCAAATCGGGACAAGCTGACAGGTGCACTTTAAATGCAGACAAATATTCTGCTAAACCCTGAACATTTAGAAAACCAGACTGGTGGAGTTCTACTTCCACATAATCATTATTTAAAAAAAAACAAAAAAAAACAGTACCTAGTTGCCCATACAATTAAGACTTCAACATCTGAATTCAGTCTGAATAGATTATATATTTGGTTTTCCTTTACTTGTTTCATGGTACTATAAGTTTTATAAATGAATTGATGAGATGGAATGCATATTAGCAGACACAAAAGCAAAATGGATTGCTACAATACTACTTTTATCAAGTAGCAACACAATAATGCATACTGTAAATTTTGTCTTATAATGTCCTTTTCATTATACTGCTGACAAGTTGGGACAAACAGAACCTGTATATATTTTTGCATCCATTTTGATAGCTATTACAGTCTAGAAGTAGAAGCATAATGTAAATACTTTTAATGAGTCTGTTTTACTTTTCATTGAAATGAGAATCGTATTGTATATGATGTGTATTGCCAGCAACATGAGTTGATCAAACAGACTTTAACTGTTTCTACATAAAAAACAGCTTCTCAAGAACCATAATGATTAGTATTGCAATCACATTACAGCAAGTCATACTTCTTGTAAAGAACCAGAAGGTAAACTTTACTTACAAGGGAGAACACATCTGTCCTCTTTTTCTGACAACAAAGAAGCCAAAGTAGATTTGCAAGGCACATTTTAGTATCAAAGTAACAGTCCTTTTGTAGCTTAAAAAGCACAGTGAGCTTTAAATGTAACTTCTGCCCATTCTTTTGTTCACACAAAGGCAGCCATATTGTGCTGATTGCTATTAAATTAAAGCATAAAAGGAGAAAAACAAATGTGGCAGCCAGTCATACCAGCAGGAATACTGACTACCTTTTCTTTACCATTTCTGGAGTCACAAAGTCATTGCAAGCATTTGACCCTGGATAACCTCAATGTGTGTATTCCTTTAAAGAACTCAATTAAAAACAATCGAATTTCACTTTTGGATTTAATGACTGAAAAGATTTCATTTTGATTGCTTAGTGTTTGGTGGCCTGGCACAAAAGGAGTTGCCTTTGTTTGCAGATAAAACGTTAGCATATGTTAGTTAAGGAATTCAGACTTGCTCGATTAATGTACTATAGGTGCTGCCATCAAGAACAAAGACCTGACAATAAGCTTACCAAGGAAACTAGAAGGCAAATGAATGAACTTTAAATTCAACTGCTACTGAATGGGAACTTCACATTACTGGTTTTCATTCTATCATCCAAACTGAGTGAAAGAGAGCAAAGTCTTGGAACCCTAAATCATAATACAATGCTTGAATGTATTAGGTTTTTGTAAAGCAAATGACCAACAATTATTTATCAATTGTTCAAGTGTGACATGGAATCACAGACTTTGCACTGAGAAAATATTACCTCAAAATTACATTTTATTATACTGTAAATGCTACTTTACAGGAAGGAGTCATCTTTTATTATTTTGTGGTTTAATATATAAAATATATAAACTGCTAACAGGTTGCCTGGTTTATTGGCCCTAGCAACCATGCATTAGTTTGAAAGAAAGACCATAGGGGGCATACATCAATGGCTGAAGCACTTTTTGTGTATTTTTTTATTTTTAGTAATTTTTCACCATTTAATTTAAAATCATATGGTGTTACCATATTTTAAATGGAAATGTATGTTTTAACAACTTGTGTTTGTTGTATATTTTGGCACATACCTTTATTTTCTTCCATAGTGAAATTTAACAATATCAGTATAATTGATTTAGCAAAATGAAGGAAACCAGGTCAAAATATGGCAACATAATTGAAATATATATTACTTTATTTCATCTTTAGTTTTGCAATCTAAGTTCTTATAAATATATTTAAAAAAAATAGGCATAAACATATTTTTACCATGGATAACTGCAGCAAAAATGATAAAACAAATTGCTGTTTGATAAATCCTTTGAATCTCATATCACATGGGTATTTCAATCACTACTGCTTTTTCTGTGGAAATTAGCACCTTGAATATCCATAACTGCATTCTCTATACTCTTATGGCCTCAATGTTGCTCTAGATGGCTCATTTGAAGAAGTGGTTTCATAAACATGCATTAGCTATTATCTTCTCCACTTTTCACATTCTGGAGCTTAGCCAATGGACTAGTTGATTGTCATCAAATTAGGTTTGCATCCATTTTGTAGGAATGTATTTTTTACTTTGCATCCATTTGCCCCAGTTGTGTCTGTTTTTTTTATTTTTGTGAAAATTAGTGCTTACGACCAAGTATAACTGATATATGAAGCTTAGAACATGTTTAAGATCTGTTTTAAGAGGTAAAATTAACACCTGTACACCAAAGGGAATTGTGATGTCTCATTAAAGAGCTTCTGTAATGCCAATGTTGTTCCTTTTTACTGTAATTACAACCTGCCAAAACTCCTGATACTTGACTGAAGACAATTTATATTTCTGTTAATAAAATATAAACATCCTTCCTGAATGAGAAAAGATGAATGAAGGAAGATGGATAGTAAGTTCTAGAAGAGTAGTTCGAGTCAGTTACTGTCAGATCACATGCACAAATTCTAGGCAGGGCAGTGGAAGTTTCTTCACTTTCTGTAGAACTATTGCCTTTTCAGTCATTCTCTGTCAGATGATTCCTGTCATTACTGCGCCTAGAGGTTTATTCCTCGAAACCACTAATGATAAACTAAGCAATGTTGTTTAGTAAGTGAGATGAGGCACTAGCCCTTGTATTGCCTGGATCAAACACTTCACTGGCTCCCTGACAAGGGTGACAGGGTCTGCTTTATTAGAAAATCTATTATTCTCCTCTTCTGTTGTCTCTTTCTCTTCCATGTCCTATTCTTCTTCCTTATCTAATAGCAATCTTGTCTCATTTTGTTCATTTATAGCATTCAGAGAGTTTCTGCTATGCATCTTGCCTCATCTGCACTGGTACCTTTTATTAATAAATCCTGACTCGCACAAAAAGGAAATGCTCAATTTGAAATAGAAAAACACTTCTACTTTAATTGTACCTGTATCTAAACAGAAGCAAATTTGTAAGTAAAGAGAAATAAGTATTTGCAGTAAAACATGCACCCTCAATAATCTGCAAACTGCAAATGCCCATATTAGTAGTAAGGCTAGCAGCAACGAGATACTGCAGTAAGCAATTAGTTGCGGTACAGCAACTACCTCAACATTCAACTAAAGAAATATGAGATTGAATCACTAGCAAAATAATCACATACAATCTGTTCTGATTCTGAGCTTCAGTCCTTCCTTCCCGGTAACTTACATGGAGGATAACTTCAGGTTCTGTGGTACAAATGAGTTTTATCGCCTTATTCTTTCCTAGAGTGCCGTGGTCACTCTATGAATTACTTGAATAACAGACTGTGAGTTGGAAAGAAAGGCTCAGAAAGCAGTAGTCACTGTACACCCTTTATTGGGTCAAAATACACATTACCTGTTCTGGGCTGGTGCACTTTTTCAAGTGTACAAGACAAGTGAAAAACCGGCCTTTTAAAGAGAAAACCCCTCCCATATTGGAGGTTATGTGATATGCAAACACAGTCGACAGTCAAATTCTCACTTTAGAAAATACCCCCCATGGATATACAAAGGGATGCACAGTTACAATATACATTTCAATGTTTACATAATTTACATAATTGTCCATTTTGTCTCCAAAAATTTGGGTAAAAAGTAAAAGTAAGAAAACATCTATAATCTATTTATGTTCAAGAAACTCTTTTGCAGTATGTACATTTATACATCTATTTATACCTCAATTAGTGTTCCATAACTTCTCCTTTGTTAAAGCTTATTATCTCCTGTAACAATTTAACAAGTTATAAATTACATATTTCTCCAATATTCACTTCACGGCAGGAGATTCGTGTATAGTTAATAGTTATACCTGAAAGTATATATAAAATATTAATAACACTGTTTTTTTAAGGTATTACATATCAACTTACAGAAAACATTTAAAGTTAATATTTTCATTTAGACCATTTGGTGTCACAGTATTAAGTGTGAGTATCCACCAGCATTCCCTCTGTAATAGTAATTTTTCTCTATTAACTCCTCTTTCTGAGGTGGGTACTTTTTCTAATACCTTCCACCTTAATTGGCTCACATTATGCCTGATGGTGAGGAATTGTTTCACTACAGAAGTGTCTGATTTATTCCTAATGTTTCCTTTGTGTTCCCCTATTCTCACCTTTACTGGTCTACTTATTTGGCCCACATAGTGGAGTCCATATGGGCATTTTAGAACATATAATACATTATCGCTGTCACATGTAGCAAATGTCTTAGTCTTGATGTGGGTCGCATGTTTTTCAGTGTGGAACCCCTTTAATATGCAAACATTGGTGTATCCTGAAATAGATTGTCATATTTAAGATCATTACTGAAGAGTGGCCAAAACATTTTTATCACCCCTTCTATTTCTGTACTGGTGTGTCCATATTTACTAACGAACACAGTATGTGGGTTTCATGTTGCACCTAATTATTGACTGAAATGGAGGGATGCATCCAAAACACAGTACCCACATCCAGGGTCGTAGCATGGGGGTGGCGGGGGGGCGGTCCGCCCCGGGCGGCAGGCGCTGTGGGGGCGGCATCCAGAGGACCGTGCCATCCCTATAAGCGTGTGGGAAACCTAGGGCGCCTAGCAGGGAGGGGGCGGTGCTGATTGAGGAGGGGGCGGCGCCGAGCAGAGGGGGGGCGCCATAACGAAACTCCGCTAGCACCCCCCCGCGCCGAGCGGGGTGGAGGGCGGCAGTACCCTGCTTGTCCGCCCTGGGCACTAAATGGCCATGCTACGCCACTGCCCACATCAAGAGTAAGGGGATCATTCTATAAAGTGAGAATTCGACTGTCAATTTCGCAGACAGCGGATTCCCATTATAAAGTTGCGACCGTGACAATTCTCCCATTATAAAGTCAAGACCGCAACAATTTTTTTTAAAGTTCCAGCTTTGACATTTCCTTTGTAAAGGACAAAATTGTCATTATAAAGTCGCGACTGTAACAGTAGCAGTCTATTGCGACTGTCTTTAGCTGGCGAATTCAGACCTTTACACTACAATTCAGACTTTACAGAATAACCCCCTAAGACATTTGCTACATGTGACGGCGATAATGTAACATATGTTCTAAAATGCCCATATGGACTCCACTATGTGGGCCAAACAAGTAGACCAGTAAAGGTGAGAATAGGGGAACACAAAGGAAACATTAGGAATAAATCAGACACTTCTGTAGAGCTAATATTGTGACTCCAAATGGTCTAAATGAAAATATTAACTTTAAGGGCGAAATTTAATTAACCCGAGAAGACGCGACTTCGTCTTTTCGGGTTTATTAAATCCTCTCATAAGATTTCAGCGAGATGATCCCATGGGAGTTTTCCTTTCTGATTTTCCGAATTGGATGTTTCAATGGAAAGGTATAGTAGCCACAATACAAATGGCTACCTTTCCATCAAAACATCTAATTTGGAAAATTGGAAACAAAAACTCCCGCAGGATCATCTCGCAAGAATAAGCCCAAAAAGACTCGAATCCGACTATTCAAGTCTTTTCAGGCTTATTAAATTTCGTCCTAAATGTTTTCTGTAAGTTGATATGTAAAACCTTAAAAAAACAGTGTTATTAATATTTTTTTATGTAATTTCAGGTATAATTATCAACTATACACAGATATCCTGCCGTGAAATGAATATTGGAGAAATATGTAATATATAACTTGTTAAATTGTTACAGGAGATAATAAGCTTTAACAAAGGAGAAGTTATGGAACACTAATTGAGGTATAAATAGATGTATAAATGTACACACTGCAAAAGAGTTTCTTGAACATAAATAGATTCTAGATGTTTTCTTACTTTTACTTTTTACCCAAGTTTTTGGAGACAAAATGGACAATTATGTAAATTATGTAAATACACCTTGAATATAAACACATGGAGAGATTGTTTTGTTTTAAATTATCATGTTTGGTATAACACCAATAAGATTTGTATATCAACACTGAAATGTACATTGTAACTGTGTATCCCTTTGTATATCACATAGGGGGTTATTCTCTAAAGTGCTAATTTGACTGTTGAATTCTCAAACAGCGGATTCCCATGGCAAATCCGCAACTGCGACAATTTTAAAGTTACAGCTTTGACAGAATTTCCTTGGTAAAGTCGTGACTGCGACAATATTCTCATTATAAAGTTGCGACTGCGACAGTAGCAGTCTATTGTGACTGTTTTTAGCTGGCGAATTCGCACCTTTACATGACAATTCGGACTTTAGAGAACAACCCCCATAACCTCCAATATGGGAGGAGTTTTCTATTTAAAAGGTGGGTTCTACACTTGTCTTGTACACTTGAAAAAGTGCACCAGCCCAGAACATGTAGTGTGTATTTTGACCCAATAAAGAGTGTATACTGACTATTGCTTTCTGAACCTTTCTTTCCAACTCACAGTCTGTGAAAAAAATTTCTTTACAGTGAAAAGCAACTATTGTTATTTATGATGGTTTGTTAGATCCTCTAAATGTCTCATAATCATTTTCATATGCATCTAGTATTACATGAATGCTGGAGTCAAGTCTAATGTAGAAAGGATGTGCATGTGACTGTAGTGGCAAAACAGGCCCAAGAGGTAGCACCTTTTTTACGTATATTATTATATGTATTAACATATAAGCATGATTTCTACTATAGTCTGCATTGGCTGGACAACCATATAACCCGTAATCATGGAGTAAATTGAAACAGGTGTTCTCTTTATTACATTTAGTTGTGATTACTGGTAGTAAGGAATTTGGCCAGTTTGTACTCCAGTTCTGTGTGGTGTACAGTAAGGTTCTGCTGCATATTAGCATGTTAGCATAACTAGGTGAATGTGGATTGCAGTGCTATCATGGTTTGTAATTTACAGTATATTATTTACTGCCATCTTCATAAATAAACCTATCCAAGATCATGGTAGAGTTTATATGGAACAGTATAAAGTGCTAATTCCAAGTAACCTCCTTTTTGCAAATATATGAAATATTTCTCTGTCTATATTTACAAAACAGGAAACTTGTCTGTATAAATGTATGGATTCTCTGCATGCCTTTTCAAAAGCAAATATGCATTTTACCTTTTTTTTTTTAACAAGGACTTCTTATTAAAAAGGCATCAGGATTCTCTGGGGTTATTTATTAAACTGGGGTAGTGCTAACCAAGTGTATTCTCTTGGGAGTTTTTTTGCAATAGATCTTTGGTCGCTAGAACTACTGCAGTTTAATGAATAACCTAATTATAAGTAAAGGCTATAGGATACACAGCAATCTACGCAATACAAATGTCTATGTAAAAATAACTCACAAGCCTCCTGTCTGACTTAACAAGATTTGCATAGGAAATGTTTTATGATTACTTTTTTTTTGTAACAAGTACTGATCACAAAGAGACAGGGCTACATTTGTCTCTGAGAAAGTTTGTTCTACATTATATATAGTATCTGACTTTGTCTGTCCTTAAAAGTAGTGTTATGATTCAGTTTGTCATATAAAGTTCATATCAGTCTGTGATAGTCATAATTAGTCAGTCACTCACTGATTTAGCTGAAGCAATGAATTGCATTTGATTTCAACTGATTCAACATTTTGTCACCATCTTTTAGTCATTGTTAGACATGTTTTGAAAACAGAACTGGGAGAATTCATCAAGAGGTGAAATCTTTCCAGAGATCTAGTAACCCATAGTAACCAATCAGAAGTTAATATTTACAAGTATACAGGAAGCTAGAATTATGAAACCAAACCTTTGATTGGTTGTTATGGGTTACTAGAACTCTGTTAAATTTATCTCTTTTGATATATTCCCCTTATTGTTCTTTAAATAATGCTACTCTCTTAGTCTAGAGTCAGACACGCACTTAGTAAGTAAGTAGTAAGCTATGCTTTGATGACACACCCTAAATTAAAGTTGAATACATGTGGTTTACTATCTGCATTATTATATAATAATACGCCTAGTGATTCCCAGTGTTAGAGTAGGATAATTATTAAAAGTTTAGACTCCTCAGATTGCCCACTCACAATACCAAGATACCAAATAACAACCAATTTACATTGTGAAGTCACTGAAACCAACATACTCAATATTATAGAAACCTCAACAATGAAGTGCAAAACCATGTCCTGTTCAAACAAATAAGTATTTTGCTGGGGTGCAGCTTTACATCATTAGCCTTGAACACTGCTAACACACAATATTATATATGGAAATGCACACTCAGTGGAATACCTTAAAGATAGAAAATTTTATTAAGCAAATATTGCACTGTGTTGTAAAAATTGTACTGTATCCTTAATTAACTATTTATGCTTGATGTGCGTATATATATTATATATATACTATATATTACTTTTATTTCCCCTTGTTAATGGAATGATGAAACCACTATATGGTATGAAGGGTGATGACAGTGTCTTACCATTATGGGACTTTGTAATGTACCATTATTACATTGTACTTAAGCATTACAATGCATCCGGATTAATATTTAAAAAAAGATATTTATAAAGGGTCAAAATGGTCAAAAAGTATTAAAAAAATGTGATTTTTTCACTTTTCAACCATTTTGCCTATTTTTAAACTTTTTTTATCTGCACTACCTGTTTTGGGCAATATTTCTCTTCTCCAAATTGTTGATTTCACCCTAGCACTATTTAATGCTTTATACCTGTTTTTAACCAGCCAGTATCACTCTATGACACGACGGCAGGGAATAGCTGGTCCTTGGGTAGTGCAATGCTCAGGCTTTAGTGTTCTTTTAGAGAAGTGGCTGTCAGTTTGTTGTTATTGCTCTGTCTTCAGTCCTTTGTGTCTTTTATCTTCAGTGTTCCTACTACCATGTTCCTGTGAGTTTCAGTTCTTATTTTCAAGCTCAGCCTGTGTGTTATTGTTGTTAGGTTTCTACTCTACAGTTTTCCTCCTGTGCCAGTGGTCCTGTGTGTTACATTTCTACTGTTCCCACATTCTGCCTTTGTTAAAGCCCGTTATTCCTTGTTGCATTTCAGTTAAGGCCAGGCATATTTGCTTACGCGTTTAAAAAAAGCACAGGGTGAAAAAACGCCAAAAATATGTGGAACATATTCTAAGTAATGACTATTGGCTTCACAATATCACACTAGCGTTTCATAGAGAGCAATATGTACTGGGACGCTTCACATGTTTTTTCAAGTACATAAAACGCAATGCGAAAAATACAACAGAATTAGTAGCAATAGGAATTGAACAATAGCTGAACAATGCACAAGTGAGGTGTTTTACATGGAAGTACCATTCCAATGCTATTTTTTTGTAAAAAATACATACAAAATTACGCCAGTATTTTTTCGCTATGCACTTTTATTTTTTTTAAAGTGCATACGCAAATATGCCAGTGTGAACTTGGCCTAAGCCTCAGGACCCTTGGAGCGTAACAGATTACAGCATCATAAACACTTACTAATTCTCCTTGTAGAAGGTAAACACAAATAGATGAATAATTGTTCACTGATACATATAATATGACAACATAATCTCCAATAAATAAACTTCATTAGTATAGTTTAAAATAAATAAATATTATGTATACAAAAAATAATTCTCACATAAAACAGATACCTGCAGTAGCAGCTTGTAGCATTTGACTATCACCCGCCTACAAGCTACCCAGAGCTATTGACGTTATGGGCAAACATATTAATCTAAACATTTATCATAATGGGATCCTTATACCAAAAAAGTTTCCCTTAGTAACCCACAAAATAGAAGAACAAATGCTTTTAAAGAATGTGCTCAATCAAATTAATTAAGCTTCTGGCAGTTTGGCCTCAACTACTTTTCAAAGGTTGAATCAGGACACACAAAAAAAACTTAAATACAGTATCTGGACCTTAGCATCTCCTATATTGGAGAGCAAACAGTGTTTTCTATGGCAATTGGGAAGAATTTATGTCACAGCATCTAGGGCGGTGTTCCTGAGAAATTGGTCAGGAATAAGAGTTTAAGTTAATATCTGTGAAGTTAATATAATGGTTATGGATGGGCTAACATAGGGAATGGTTTCCCATCGAGCCAGTGGTATGCGGCTGATAGGGGGTGTGATCTTGCGATTTCAGCTTAAAACTTCTGGGACTATCTGCTAAGGCATGTTTCAAATATGTTATGTTAAAACTGTTAATAAAGAAATGCTGTGGCCTTTCAACCCCAAAAAGAACGGTGTGTGTCAGTTTTGTAGAGGGGCGGGTAATAGGGTCTAAGAGGTAAAAGAATACACCTGTCCATCAAATCTTCACCAGTCATGTTTATCAAGTAATCCTAATTTCTAGTTCAGAATAACAATCTCTCTCTTCTCTATTATATAACTATTCTGTTCTTTAACTTGGGTTATTCAGTGGGAACACATGAGGAAGATTATTGGTCTGGTTTCAAATGACCTGATTTAATTAATATCTGCATTCTTACATGTACCACTTCAGTTGTGTTCTAACAGAATGGATATAATGTATTCTGCTTTAGTGGCATTCTCATAATGTCAAATTTATGTCTTGACAACTTAATTTACCTAGTTTGAATGTCATAAAGAATGGACATTTCACACCATTTTAGTGTGGTAATTCACATCTTGAAAAGTCAACATGTGTTCTGTCTTTTTCAGCCATTTTACCTCAAGAGTTAAAACACACTTTTCTACTCTATTCTCCCTCTTATCTACAGTGAGATCATAGTCAGTGCTTAAAACTGTGAGGTTTGGGCACATTTTAGAACAAGGTTTCATGCTTTTAAAATAGATCGTTTTTTACTGGACTAATTTGGTACAGTAGACAGGGATCACCTAACTAGAAATATATGTACATTTATTTATAAACATTTAGGGGGTTATTCTATAAAGTGAGAATTCGACTGTCGAATTCACAAACAGCGGATTCCCATAGTAAATCTGTGACTGTGACAATTCTCCCATTATAAAATCGCGACCTGGAGAATTTTTAAGGTTCCAGCTTTGACATTTCCTTTGTAAAGTCACAACTGCGACAATATTCTCATTATAAAGTTGTGACTGCGACAGTAGCAGTCTATTGCAACTGTCTTTAGCTAACGAATTCACACCTTTACATGACAATTCGGACTTTAGAGAATAAACCCCTTAAAGGAGAACTATAGTCAGATTACATCTTTACATATGCAGTACTATACCTTAGTGAGAAGTGTTTCCCCCCATTAGATGTTTCATGTGAAGCAGAT
>JAKJJM010029417.1:0-13511 GCA_021901965.1 Pipa carvalhoi
TAACATTCTGGAGTATATGCAAATTGCCATTATAAAACCTGATGCAATAGACTTTGTAAGAATTAATATTTGTATCATTCTCAAAACTTTTGGCCATGACTGTAGGTAGATCCATCAGCTGATCTTGACCAGGGTCCATAAAACTTAAATTATGCCACTGCCCTTAGTGTTTAACAAATTAATTCAGTAATATCTACAATTCAGTATCTGAAATTTAAATTAATTACATTTTTCAAAACTACTTATCTAAACACAATAGCACATGTTTTCTTGTAGAAAATAATATGAGCAAACATCCTAGATTGTCCCACCTAACAAGGATCCTCAAGGTCATTTTTCCCAACTGATCAACTTAAAGAGTCAGTAACAACAACAAAAAAAAAATTCACATTTGGATTAGTATGGTATTGTATTGCTTTCTGTCTGTTTTTATCTTTACTGATGGCAGTGATGTTGATAAACAGACCCCACCCAGTGCTCTACATAAAGCATATACAGGAAGTGTGCCCTAAAGCCTAATTTTTACATCTGAATAACTAAATATCTTACTTTACATACAGAGTTTAGACATTTTTGGAAGCAGAGTTTGAGTATATAGTAACAATAAATCCATCTGAAGCATTTTTACTTTTGGTGTTGCAGTTACAGTTTTTCTATGTCATATCTCTGGTTAGGTGTCTGTGGTAAGAGAATGTGCCAGAAACCAACTAGCTGTTTGCAAGGTTACCTGTACATCCTGAAGTTTTAGGTAAATCCTTATAAAACCATTTTAAATTATATTATTATATATTTAAAATCTTTAATAAAACATTCCTTCTCGTTTTTCTTCCATCGCTTGTACTGTGCAATGATTACTAGAGAACATCAAAGAACTGCACATTCCCCAAGGGATCTAAGCACTCATTGGAACACAAACTGTTTCTTAGCTTCGCCTAACAGCTATCAAAGGATGAGTCACTTTTTGCTGAGCGTCTACCAGTTCCTGTGAACTAATTGGTTACAGTGAATTCACAGTCGCTAATGATCATTTTTCTATCCTAAATACTATGGGAATAGTATTAACTCTAATAATACTAATAATATAATTATATATAAGGAATCAAAACAAAATGAGCTAGTAAGAGTTAAAATTTGAATAAAGCTTTACTAAAATAAGATATAATTAGATGTATCCAGGAATCAAACTAATTTTTCACCTGTTTGTCCAAAGAAATAGAAGAAGGCAGGTCTGCAGCTTAGAAAGTCCCTGAAAAACCCAGGTCTGGTCCCAGTGATCGCCTTGTGTTGGGAACAGACTCAAGGAAACAGCTCCAGTCTCTTTACTCTTCTATTCCAGTGTGCATGTAACAGTGGGATTTTGGGTAAACCATTCTCACAATGGACATGCACCCCTGGGTGATCTACAGGATCCATCTGTAATGATATCCTGAAAAAAAATAATTCTATGGTGATTGTTAAACAAGGCAGAGTCACCAGGTGAAAAACAAAAATATTAACATTGGAAAGGGTGAAAACCAAGAAGAATTTTAAAAATTAAATAATTTGATGATAAAAACAGTGTAAAAGAAAAAAAAAAAAACTAAGGGGGGTCATTCTGGAAACTCCGAATTTTCCATCCCGAATTCACTGATAGTGAACTCCCATTATAAAGTCACGACCGCGACAAATTCTCCCATTATAAAATCGTGACCACGACAATTTTTTAGTCGCGGTCGTGATTTTATAATGGGAGTTCGCTATCGGTGAATTAGGGATGGAAAATTCGGAGTTTCCGGAATGACCACTTAAATGTCTAAAGAAATTAATCAACAAGGCCAAGATTGCCTGTGTCTAGTTACTCATAGCAAACATTATGATGTTTGCTTTCATATTCCAAATGTGATAGACAAGTAAATGCTAAATTTTCATTGGTTTGTATGGGTGAATTTATTTCCCTGTTGATAAATTCCCAACAAGTATATGCCATTCCACCTGATGGCAGTATAAGAAGCATGCACATTTTCACTGCTTCCTTGCACCTTATGAAGAAAGACAGTTCCCCTGGTGATTCAGGGATGACATCATCAGTAGTGATCTCTTGGAAAGGGAGTTGCTCTGTCCTGTAGTAAACATGGGTCAGCTGGTGCTTGGAAGGGTAACGAAACCCCAAAATCCTTTTGGATCTACAGACATGTGACTGCAGTCAGACTGTACTCATTTGATACCACCATAATGTGCAAGGGTAATAAACAGAGGTACATTATTTTGTGCATATCACTCCTTGCTATCATGCTTCAGGGAAGGAAATTAGTTTGTTCTAGTGAGTGTAACAGAATGACTTATTTTGACTCTTTAAATTACATACATCTGATTTTCACCATCCATGCCACGGAGGAAAGTCATTTGTCTATCACACAAGCCAGAGCAATAAAGCCTGTATCTCATGCAAAGCTCTTGGGAAGCTGAGCTGTCAGTCAGTGTAGCAATTCATAAAGTCGTGTGCTACAGTGGTTAGACTTTTATGAATTACAACAATGATTGACAGCCCTGAAGCCCAAGAGACTTTGCTTTTCATTTTACTCACTGTTTTATGCCACTGCACTGGTGGGTTTTTCCATTTTTGAATCTTTACGTAATGGAATAAGAGGAAAACTAAAAATATCCTGTTTTCTGATATTATCTGGAGCGGTAAGATTTATTTGCTTCCTATTGTGTAGTATGTGTTTCACTAAACGCATTTAAATCCATCTACTTGCTGACTTAAATGAATTAAGAATGCATGTGGCAAGCTAGAATAGAAATTACCATGTAGATTTTATTGTGTTGATAAGCTCTGCACTCTTTCTACTCACATCTCCATAAGTACATGCGCCACAATTGTGTAAAATGGAATATTAGTCTAGTCCATTGGAGACTGGCATGTAAGTCTCTGCTTTAAATCTGACCTAGCCGTACTCTTTATTACAAGATAATTAAACACATAAAATGGTTTGTTTTTTCGTCACTGCTAATACTCCATTATTGTGGTTAATTTGTTCATTTCTATGAGAGAAAAGATTCTCCAGTCATGGTATCCTTAGGACCGTATTTGACTTGCCCAAAAAATGACCAGGGCTGTTTCTTGCCTTGATGCCATCCTGGGTGACATTTGAAGATGGAAACACACCGTTCCAGTATTCACTATCATTCTAATCACGCCTACCTTCCAGTTATAGGTGTTCTCCTATATTATCTTTTCTCTAAAGGTCTATGATAGCATGTTATTTATTACAGTGACATGTTTATATATTCAATCAATACTTGGATGTACCATTTTGTCATTGTGGTCCCTTTCAGGACCTATCTGAATTGTTTTTATGATCTTTACCTCACCTTTTTCAGATATCCTTATTTATTTAAATGAATAAAGATTTAGGGCCACATTCTGCGAGCGGCAGAGAAAAACTCTGTTTGCCCGTGTAATGAGCAGGACAGGGCCATGTGGAGCAACTCCGATCCCACAGAGCTATGTGCTAATCTATCATGGGGCCTCCCTCTGGGGATGTAATAACCAAGGCCTGGCTCAATTACAGTCAAAAAGAATAATAAAAATAAAAGGATGTCGTGTGTGATGCGTGTGAATAAAGATATTCGTTTACCTCCATTATCAGTTCCTTGATTATCCTGCTTTAGGTCCAAGTCAGGCGCTCTGTACCTCTAATTTTTTAATCCTGCTTTAAGCCCAGGTCAAGCTGGTGTTTTCTTTTAATCCTGTTTCAAGCCCAGGTCAAGCTGTAATAGATTCAGTCTCACATTAGGAAATGCTTTTCAAAAATAAACGATAACTTTTATTCGGCATCATCTCTTGCAGATTCAGCACACATATAAGATACAGCTCATCATCATCATCATCTTTTTCTCCGTTCCTCATCAGATTCAAATCAGACAGTTAAACTATAAATCCTTTCTTTCTGTCTCTAATTCAGTTATCAGAATAATCCAAATCACATTAAATTACATTTCTCCCATCCATGTGCTCTCTGTGCTCCCATGGCACACACTCCCAGAACTTCCTGTTTCATAACAATATATCTTTTCTAGCAGCTGAAATCCCTCCCTCACCACTGAGAGATTACCACATTTATTCTAATAGGGCAGCACTCACTCTATTAAAGGGAGCTCTAATGAGGGCATAATCCTTACACATTGAATTTAAAGGCCACATGAATCAGATTTACTAATATCAAACTTGTGTATATTACACCTGTTCTTCAAGTGAATGAAGCGCGTCTGTGACAATTTTAGCAGCGCGCCTTATGCACTTCATGGAAATGAATTCACAAAGGCACATTCAGAGCTTCGATAATGTGGCCCTTATTGTGTGCACATTATTAGTGGGTTCTGTTTTCTTCTTTTTTCTGGTTATTCACCAGTCCTCACTGCTTATACTGGTAACTTAATCCACAATATATGGTTTAAACAGCAAAAATTCTTAAAAAAACTTTTGTCCTTTATTTAAATCTTCACAGAATACAAAACATAGCACTGTTTTGGGCCACCATTTTGGCCCTTTAACAAGCCTCATTTTCCACCCTTTATATAGAGGTCTCCAAACATTGTCCCCTTGTAACATACCATCAGAAACTATACAGAAAAAGATTAAAACAAACAGACCCATATTTACATTATATCCTATAATTCTTAGCTAAATCATGCTCTTAATTCAAGCATTCATTAGTCTACTAATCCATTATGTCACCCTAACCAACAATACTTTGTGCTTATCTCCCCTCCCACTGGGGTAATACATGAATTGATTAATTCCACAATCTTAGCTGTCTAAGCCCATGTCCCATTTCATTAAAATGGGTCACCACCAGTTGGTCATTTCTGTGGCACCTGATAGCAGATTTATGCTCTGCTATCTTGTCCCATACCAAGCGTGATGACTGACCAATGTAAATTTGATACAGTAGACAGCAAACTGAGTTGTACACACGTGTATTTCTTAGATATGAAATTTTATCACCTTTCAGGATTATTACAGGGTATATAGTTCGCACCAACTCCATTACCTTTCCCTCAGCCATCACCTCCACCCAGTGTTACAGATTTTTGCTCTTTTAAAAGAATTTTCAGATAGCTGCAATCAACAAACTTATCATACATTTCCCCTAACAAGTTGGTGCTAGGCTCAGGGTGCTAAGTAATGTTCTTTAAAACTGAATTACATTTAATTAATCATTCTGATGTATGTGTGATTGCAGCTTTTGTGAATAGGTGGTGGGCCCTTTGGGTCAGCTTCCTTGGTGTGCCCATAGTGTCACTGAACTTAAAAACTGGGACTTGGGTAATGATTTCTTAATTTGTGGGGAAGCCAGTCCACTGTACTCATAAGACCAGCAGAATGTTTATTTGATAATTATGTCTTAATATTCACAGCAGTGAGCTTGGAGTCATAGGAATGGGGACAGTTCCTTTGAAGAAAAGGACTTTTTTTCAATTTCACTTCTAGTCATCTAATTCTCATTTGCAATGAAAAGACTCTCCAATGAACGGACATTAGTCTTTGGCCTTGACACAGTCCATGGAAGGTCATCACCTTCTTCCTTGATCCATTGTAGTTTACTAAATGCTGCATAAAAAAATTAAACTTCTTCCTCGTCAATACAAGTCTATAGGCAGTTCCATATCAGGTAGGTTAGGCAGTTTTCGTTCAGTTGCAGAGATCAATAAAGAATATGGAAGACATATAAGGAAAAAAAAATATATATAAAAATATGAGGTTTTTTTTCTTCTCTATTTTGAAAAAAAAATCCAAATATGAGTCTGAACACAAAACCAAAACCTCTGTCAAAAACTCCAAACCTAAACAAAACCAAAACAAGGGGGTTCATGCACATCCCTATTAATTATCCAGAAAATCAAAGCTGTTGCCATGTTATTTTAAACACCACCTGCCACCCTGACCTTCCCCTGAGCTTATGACCACTTTTGGGGCAGTTTATGTATGGACGCTGCAGATTAGGACTGCAATCCTACATTTATCCATGAAAATGAGTCATTTATTTAGGAAAATGTCATACTCCATGCCACTTCAGGAAGCCAACTTAGAGAAATAAAAAGTAAGATGTGAGCATAAAGAAACTTTATTACCAGTGTAATTCCAGTAAACTATGACAAAGGCTAAGGAAAGGCTAGACCAGCACTTTCTCTCTGTTATAATTTAGGGAAATTCAGCTCTGCTGAATACAAAGAATGTTACAAAACAACTTGGCCTGTTTATGTCCACAATATACCCCCTATGGAACTAGTGGTTTTCTGGTATGACTTTCATCTGCAGTTGGAGAGAAGCAGGTCCAAATTGCAGTAATGCTCTCAGAGGGTTACTGAAAAGGATCTAACCTCTGTAGCCTTTCACCGAGCTACAAGAGAGACTTACATGCTGTAAAATAATTATTAGAATGAAATGAAAAGTAAACAAATGTGCTTGTATTATTCTCCCTATAAAACCATTTAAGGAAAGTTTGTGACTATGAATAAAAAAATACACAAATATGAACAAAGCATTTTAGCTCAGAAATACCAGTATGTTGCATGTCAGTGGGCCGGTGCACAGTCGGCACCTGGGCCCCCCCACAGCCGCTGTAGGTACACCACTGTTTACTGGCATACGTAAGCCCTCCAGTCCAGGCTACAGTTAATGAGTCAGTTACAGGAAAAATTTGGGTTTATTCATCAACGTCCAAATTGTCATGAAGATGTGTGAATATTTAATATTTAATAATTCACCACTTCTCCAACTTTGCTTATTAACAAAGATAATAATAATAATAATATAAATAATAATAATTCTCTGCATTGTGGCAAACATGTTCTCATTTGAACAGCAGTCAACTATTTACACACCACTTTGCGTCTATTTGCTTATGAATACAACAACACTTCGGGTATTCGTCATATGTCAAAGTGCCAGTTCACCAAGGTGTACTGGTATATGGATTTGACTTTGGTAAATAAGATTTGTCCCTTTGTGTGACATAAGTCCCTGGCGCCCATTTTGATGTTGTTGTACGACAACAGCATGGTTAAAGCTCATGCAAGGCTAACTACTCTTCCAATCAGTAACAGAGTCCCATACCCCGATTGTAATGATTTAGGGGGTCATTCCGGTAGCTCCGAGTTTTCTGTCCTGAATTCACTTATAGCGAACTCCCATTATAAAGTCGCGACCGCGACAATTCTTCCATTATAAAATTGCAACCGCGACAATTTTTTAGTTGCAGTCGCAACTTTATAATGGGAGTTCGCTATAAGTGAATTCGCGACAGAAAATTCGGACCTACCGGAATGACCCCCTTATCCTGAGACAAGTATTGATGTAATTGACCCTAGGGTGTATTGTTCTGCAAAGGCTTGTGGTAAATGTAGATACCATCAAAATAGTGTTACACGGGTTTTTAATAAATAGGATTAAATTACAAAGCTCAGTGAATGTTAAAATCAATCCATGAAGGTATATTTAACGGCTTTCAGGAATTTTAAATAAAACCTTATTACGTTTCCCAAATTATGAAATTACCAGATTAGTTTATCTGATTTCTTTGTACATTAATTTACTTAAAATTTATTTAAAAGACTTTCTATTTGTATACGGGAGTAGCATTAGGACCCTATGGTCTCATAAGCAATTGTACAAATTCTTTTCAGGAACATTCACTAATTTTTAGTCTCCAGTATCTACGTCAATTGTGAATTCCTTTCCAGCTTGACCCAACAGCAAAGTGACCCAAGCAGCTGCAAAACAAATACTTATTTAACAAGTTGTCTCCAGCAGGTTGGTAACTGAAATGGTGATCATGTAGATTCCAAACCACTGCATATTCACATGGATTACTCTATGGAGGCTAAACCCGACTTTTATAAGATACAACTCTGAGGTAAATTACCAACTGTACATGGCTGACAATTAAATGTATAGCAACATGGTTATTTATTTTAAAAATATGCATGTCTATCATGTCTAACCTTTCCAAAACATCCAACCTTGTTAATAATGGATCCATAGAAAAATAAAAACCCCAAAATGCCGATTAGCACCAAAGGAGAAAAAAAAAAATTCCTTACAGTAATGCTTGTTTTTTCATCTATTGCTATAATTATTCTGCAAAATCGGTCCGCCTAAGTCTGTCATTTTAACTCTTGTTATACTCAATGCCTGGTGGCCAATAAATGGAAAGCACTTTATATACAGGCTTTAGTGTCCCTCTTAGCAGGGTTCCACTGATTGCAATAAAGGTAAATGCAATGGGCAAAATTTATTAAGCCCGAAAAGACTTGATTCAAGTCTTTTCGGGCTTAATCTCGAGAGATTCTGGCGAGAGCATCCGCGAGAATCTCGATTGCGTTTCTCCACAATCGGGTCTTTCGCCCAAAAGTTTTGTAGCCATAGAACTTATGGCTACATTTTGGGCAAAACATCCGATTGCGGAGAAGTGAATGCGAGATCCCCCTGGATGATCTCGCGAGAATCTCACGAGATTAAGCCCGAAAAGACTTGAATCGAGTCTTTTTGGGCTTAATAAATTTCACCCAATAAGTTTGCAGTAATCAAGCCCTGCTAATAGCATTTTTCATAACAATCCCTGAATTTTTAAACTGATCTGTTAACCATAATTGAAATGTCTCTCACTATAGATGTCAAGCTTACAGGTCGTTAGTTCTGGTTTATAGGTACTCAGTTCAGAACTATTAACCTTTCAGAAAAATGTAATCACATTTGCCTTTCTCCAATCGCACAATAGAGACAAGAGAGAAAACTTAGAAGATAGGTCTTACTAAAACTGAACTTAGCTCGTAATGGGTGTGACCAATCAGGATGTAGAGCTTTGTTTACATTATTCTGCCTAAATGTATTTGCATGCCTCCCAAGTGTGATTTCGCATGACAGTCTTGTTTTTTGGGTCCGGTTCCACGGTCCTGGGTTCCTGTCCTATCCATAAAGGGGAACCTCCCCATCCTTTTACCTAATGTGAGGCTTCACACTACCACCCAGCCAATCATAATGAAGTAGGCGGTGTGCCAGTGAAGCACCCCACACCAGTGCCATCAGGGGGGTTAGTGATGCCCCACTTCCCCCTTTACAACTTGGGACATATAGTTTTTGCACCATATCTTGAGTTAACCAGGAACTACATCTGATGTTAGGTCTTTTGAAAAACTACTAAAATCTATGCAAAGAACTATGCCACCATTAGTTGTTCAGTTACAAATACTAAGGAAAAATGGAATTAAGCCTTGTTAAGTGTCTATTGTAACACATATGTCCCATGTAACTAAGGGATATTATTACTGTACATAATTACACATTTTCAGTTTTAAATAATCCTATTTCATTTCAGGCACATATGTAATTTAGGAAAAGGACTCCAAAGGAATCCAAAAATGTGTAGCGCCCTAATAAAAATTATACGTAAAAAAAAAAAGGTAAATAAATGTATAATGAATGTCACATTTTTGGTCACTTATTTTTTGTGACACTTGACTTTGGTATTTTTGGTATTGTGGGTTTTTTTTACACTTCCTTTACTCACGTTTCATTATTATATTTTTTGTTTACACTTTTTTTTTTACTACGTTTTATATTTTTCCCAATTCATTTGGTGATTATTTTGTTTTAAGTGATAATACACTAGGGGTTTCCCCTGTTATTTTTCTGCTTGCGCTTCCACAGCCTCCAGCTTTCAACAGCCTTTTTATTACATATGTAATTTACACAGTATTATTATTTTGTAATCACAGACATGCACTTGTAAATTGTCATTTAAATGTACCACTTTCTGCTTTCTATCAGAGGCACTGTGCTTAAAGGCTCACCAGCCTGCCTTAATGAAGGTGATTTATTTATAGCATCCATGCCTAAGGCAGGCTATGGGGCAATACATTTCTGGACATTAACAAATGACTTTACAATTGCTATATATTCCATTAGAAATCGTGTCTACGAAGGATGAGATTTAACTTTCAAAGCTGCTTTTACAAGGCACTTCATGAATATGTATTGCCTAAAGCTGCAGATTTCTTTATCACATACAACTAGCTGCTATCACTAAAGATAAAAACAGACAGAAAGCAGTAACATTCATGAATTTGGGGGTTATTCACTAAAGTGAGAATTCGACTGTGGAATTCGCACACAGCGAATTCCCATAGTAAATCCGTGACTGCGACAATTCTCCCATTATAAAGTCGCAACCGCGACAATTTTTAAAGTTCCAGCTTTGAAATTTCCTTTGTAAAGTCACGACTGCGACAATGTTCTCGTTATAAAGTTGTGACTGTCTTTAACTGGTGAATTTGAACCTTTACATGACAATTTGGACTTTAGAGAATAACCCCTGATCTTGAAAGAAAACATTTTTACAAGTGCTGTATTTGAATAATGGTATGCCAATTTCAATGGGAAACTTATTTTTCAGGTGTTACTGGTCCTTTAAAATTCCAGACCAATTTCTTAATCTTCTAAAATAAACAAAACAAAAATAATTGAAAGAAAATGTGTACTTCCTCTTCACATGCCAGTAATACCAGAAAAATCTCACTTGGTTTGGAATGCCTATTTTTCTATAATCAGGAGGGAAAAAAAGGGGGAAAAAAACAGCTATATAAGAAAAAATAGTAATTTTAAATAAATACTGAAATATACAAAAAATTGTTTTTGACTTTAAATCCCCTTAAGAAACCCCATCCTTGATGATTTACATTTAACATATTACTGCTATCAGTGCACAAAACAGTGTAGGTTTCTGAAGCACCAGGTGTTTTATTTAGCACAATTTTGTTCTAGAAAATTACTGTAGAAGGTCAGTGGTTCAGTCCGCTCTTTCCTCCTACTGTTTTGGAATAAACCAATAGGAGCACAGTTCCCAGGATAATACATCACTTGTTTGAAAGTATCCTGAGAGTGTGGTACTTGTGCTGCTATACTGATCTCTTGGTGATGTGTTAGAGAAAGCAACTGAGGAAACATCCTTAGAAACCAGAGAGGAACAAGTTAGCTACAGTGGAGAACACAAAAGAACACAACAGCATTAGAACAGGTAATGGACAGTTCAGAGTTCAATCTAAAAGTGAGTAAGAGGCAGTCTCTAATATTAGGAATGGACTTCTATATTACAGTTAGGAATAACATGGCCAGCGTGGGGCACTATTGTGAGGAACAGTGCCAGCATACAAGTCAGGAAGTATTTTTCTGCCGTCTTGAAGTTTGTTCTCTGACTGCTAATGAACTATGTATTCCGCTATCATTGGGAGCACTTTGTTATTTCAATGTTTGTATATCATTTAAATAAACCTATCCTTTATCCTTCATGAATCCGCGACATCCATTTGCCTGCCTACCATAAAAATGGGAGGAGAACCTCTTGGGAACTAAGCATCTGAGAATAGTAACATTATCAAATGTAGGACTTTTAACACCTCAATGAGACACTATCTTGGCATCACTTTAATATTATAGATTTATATGCATCAATCCCACACACAGAAGGCATAGGCTACATAGAAAGGGTTTTGCTAAAAGAAGGAATGGATGAATTCAAAGTCTATTTCCCCAGCTGAGTTTTTGAAATATTACATACAAAAATATTACAAAAAACTATTTCAGATTCCATAACATGAGCTTTCTCCAATCACAAAGGACCAGTATGGGGCCCTCCATGGCTCCCCCTTATGCGAATGTATTTGTGCATTGCTTAAAATGAAAATATTTGCGATCTAATAAAAGATTTAAAGATTTGTGGATATGTTTTTGTTGAAAAATGGTACAAAAGAACTGTGATTATTTTAATGGCATTAATTCAGTTCACAAAGCAATTACATTTTTACTGGAAACGAGTACCCGGCACATCAACTTTAATACTGACATCATAGTTCAGCCGCATAAAGGAAAATTGTGACTTCTGTCTATACAAAACCTACAGATACAAATGAGAGTCTAAGAAGGGAAAGTTTCCATCCTACGGCTGTCTTTACCAACATTCCCAAAAGCCAGTTTACTAGACTGAAACACATCATCTTTACTAGAGTAGAAAGAAAATAAACAAATGTTACTCAAGGGGTGTAGAGGAACAAAATTTGTAAAATTCCCAAATCAAAAGCTAAAGTTAAAAAGGTGGATAGGATCCCTTGTGTAAGTATTCTTACATAAATTCAAATAAAAATGCTATCAATCATGGGATTTTAAAATGTAAAATTCCTTTAATGGGAAACGGATCATAAATTCACCCCTTTGTAGGACAGTTACTTATTTTACCTGCTTTTCATAATTAAATCATCTTCTGCCCTACACCTATCAGGTCTGTGTAAGTGCTCTGGAGAGACCCTCACCATTGCAGCCTAGGACACCTTTACCCCAACAAAGAACGCTGGTAATGTATGATTTACATCACTGAAAGATAACTGTGTCATTGAAATAATCTAAGAGAGAGTTTAGAAAATAAACTGTTCACCTATTTAATCATACCAAAAATTCCTGGCTTTTAATATTCCAGTTTGGTATATAAGAGGTTAATGCACACTTCTCCAGCAGGAGACTTAACTCTGTTGTTTTGAGATAATTTAGGGGGTAACAAATGCTGATTTTCCATCTTGCAAGGGATTATGCAGGCACATAAAAAAAAAAATGATAAAACTGCTCAAAACTGCCTAATCATATAGTGTAAATGTAAGTAAATCTTGCTGCACACAGTAGTAAATAAGAGGTTAGTATCCTAGTGGAACAAAGATGTGTTCTATTAAATACAAGACAGCTGCAAGGGTCATGCTATCAATGTAATCAAAATACCTGGTCTGCCACCTCTTTTAACTTACTTTAACTTGGAATATTTCACAATATATAAAACCTTGTGAGGGTAAGCAGGTGTTTAGGTACAGCGTCCCCAGTGGTCATGGTTATAGTAGGAGATATACGTTTTGTGAACATAAGGATATTTTCTCATGAAGGCTTAAAACAATCTGTCTTTTAACATTCCATTAGAGCAGCTGGAAAGAGGTTGCTGACGTCTCAGTGTCATGAACCTCTGAGTCTCTTGGCCAGATTCCAGTGGGATTAAAGTATTCAGAAACCAAGAGTATGAAAGGACCAAAGGTTTTAGACAGCTGGATTTCTCAGTTTTACAAAGTAACACAACTACACGAGTGGGATCAGGGCAGAGATTTAAACTGGTAGGAAAAGAAAACGCAGACACGCCATTAACAGTTTCCTAATTTCACTTACATCTGTTTCCTAAAGGCAGATCTGTTTAGAAATGGATTCTGTTCTTTACAGGGATGGTAAACTGCAAAGATGAATCACTCTTCTGCAATCTCTTATAATAGTATTACGGTGAAACAGAAGCAGCCACAAATGTAATTCCTTGCTTGCTATGAAAAAAGAAAGGTTTTACAATCAACAGCCTCTTCTTCGTGAAAAATGCAACAGATCAAACTGCTTTGGATTTTGGAGAAAAATAAGCATCATCTGTAAAAAAAAAAAAAAAAAAAAAAAAAAAAAG
>JAKJJM010029430.1:0-19386 GCA_021901965.1 Pipa carvalhoi
GAATTTGTTGTGGATCCATACAGTGAACCCTGTTACCTACTATTGAAGTCCGATACTTTATATCATCTGGTGAGCCTTTCCCCTGCGGGGGTTGCTAATCACCCATAACATTTATGTGTGTTTTTCACTTCAGCTTATTTTTATGATTATTTATTATTTTTTTACAAGACTTTATTATTTTGCGAGTACTATTTTATCACAGAGCACATTGCACGGGTTTTAATATTAGCATAACACTTTGGAGTGCACTATATGATCATTATTATTGTAAAGTTAATGCATTAGGATTTTTTCCTTTTTGTATTTTTTCTTTTACGCTACCAGAGTTTGATTGGGAGTTTCCATCTACTCTATGTCTACATATAAGTCAATAGTAATTTTTAGAAATCAACTTCATTTGTATAAATATGATGTAGAAGTTCCTGACATCTCAATGCAAGTGTGAGGTTTTTTTCCATCTGGAGTTACTGGTCCTCTAAAGAGATACAAAGGGGTAATCATCACATTATTCCCTAGGGACAGTAATTCCATAGTACAATATATTCTATTACTCACACACTGGACTATTTGTTTTGTTTAAATAGGACTAAATTAGAACTACCCCTACATATATGTGTTTTTTACCCAAATGCAATTCAGTCTTTCTTTGGCTAATTAATTTCCCCTTCCTTTTCATCTTTTATCTATTTTATCTACAGTAGAGTGCCAGTAGAGGACAAAAGCATGAAGAACAAATAATCTTCAGTTTAAGCAAGAACCTTTATACTTATAAAAGTATAATGATCACATAATAGGTCAATTGCAGGGTAAAAAAAATCGTAAATGATATTCTTAGCAAAATTTAGAAAGCAGTAGTCAAAGCTATTTTGCAAGTGGCCCTCTTTATGTAGATTGAGTATTGAATTATTTTGCTCCAAATATCTCCACAGCAAACTGTTCACTAGTCGCTCGGGTCTGTTTCCCTACCGACTAAGGCAATAGTTTCAAGAAAAGACTGCAAGATACATAGGGCAGGGCATGAATCTGAAAGATAAGTAGTGGATTTATTTTAAATAATGCTAAAATTCATGACAAAATAAATCCATTTCCTAGTTTCAGGGTTCAGTGACTTCATGAACCACAAAACAAAAGAACAGGGTAGCAAATAAGTACAATCACATACAAAATAAAAAAATAATCCAACAGTACCTTATCTGAGAATAGCACTATAACTGTGGCTATTAAGAAAACATGGGCACTGAGCAATTTAACTGTGGATACTGAGAGATGTCGAATGTAACAAATTATCTGATAGTCTCTTAGCAAATTAAGATATAATTGTTTTGCATTTTAACTAAAATCTCAAAACTATCAAATCAGTGTTCATATTCCTTTATTATAAACCTTAAAAATAATGGGAATATAGTATCCCTTTAATGAAAATACATTTAAAACATACAAATGAATTTGACCTGTTGAAAGTCCCTGTACAGTCAGCTAACAATTGCAATGTTGAATGAGAGGCAGACAAGTATGACAAGGCAGTTCTTTCCTCATTAGTGCATAATTAGCTATCTAGGTGCAGAAGACAGTGATAATAGAGAAAGATATGTGTTCATAAGCAATAAAACAAAATATGGTGAGTAGTTCTTAATGGCATGAAAACCAGTGTCAAGGAAAAGGTCAGAACAACAATTATCCATCAGTATGCCTTGAACATTTGTGTCCTTTGTAAACCTGCATGTTTCTGGCATTTATTTGACAAGGATAAAAAATAAACTTAATGCTAATTATTGGAGTCTCTGATCCTAAGAAGGAGTTAAAATGATAAGTCTTATGATAAGTTGATCAAATTTTTTATCAAGTTATCAGACTCCTTTATGTGAGTAAAGTAAGAAACTTCATAGAAAGGCAGATGCTTTTCTGGGATGCATCCTGACTAAAAAAACAGATTGCCGTACATATGTAATTTTTCAAATTTCAAAAAGATTAGAACCAAGAAATCAAAACCTTTGACAAATATTCAGAACCAGGTAAAGCAAAATAAGGGGCACTGCATGTCTCTGATTTTAAACCAAATAGCATAACTACATACTACCTTAGTTTGCCTTAGCTAGAGATTTAGAATAGGTTTTGTTCATATTATATTAATTATATATAATATAATATCATTTTTATAATCTAGTCCTTGCAGCCATTTTTATGCACACTTGGGTCAATATTTATGAAACTTTATGTTGATTTTTTTTATAGGATCAAAATCAACTTTTTGAAGTAAAAAAAATGCGTTAAAAAGTGACTTCCGACATGGTAATAAAAACTTTTTTAAATAGGCAACAGCGTCAGAATAAAAATACCCTATTTCTCCAGTGTTAAGTGGTCAAGAAACGTTTTAGACTTTTATAAATTTCCCCCATAATGTTCTTTCAAGCCATAAAGTATGATGTTTTTAATTTTAAATTCATCTGAGCAATCCTTTGGAAAAAGCGTTTGGATACTTACCCTGTGTGATGGAACTTGTGGGAATTTTTAAATTATTTTTAAAAGAATTGTAGAAAGAATATAGTACAATGTTCATATTTTAATATGATGTTATATTATTAAAGAGGAAACGAAAAGATATTTAATTAAAATGAGGGTATGGAAAGCCACAGTAAACAGAGATCACTAAGATAATTTAAATACAATATTACAAACCCTCTACATGTATACAGTAGTGCAGGGTTCTCTCTTCAGCGCTTTAAAACAGAAGACATTTAAAATCTACATACAGCAGAGTATTGGTTATTGCAGTCACTAGTCAGGTATTCTTTTGGAGGGAACTGTTCACAGCAATCTCCGAAGAGGCCTAGCCCTAGAGCTATAATTTATACCCTGATTAAGATGCCTTAGAAAAGAACTGCCCCAAAAGTACTAAACCCACTCACTCTTGGATGGAGCTCATGACTGCCCTGCTAGTTAGCCTAGCTGTGTTCTCACTCCTAGAGTGAGCTATGAAAGATTTTCTGTCTCTAGCTAAACTAATAAGGTCTCACCTCTTCCCTCATTGGAAAAGGGAACTGACATAATTCTACATTGCCCTCTGGGAGCAATTTTTTTCCATAAGATACTATGCATGCATGTATAATTTTATTTATAAAACGCCACAAATTTACGCAGCGCTGTACAATTCAGCAATACAAATATAGTACAGATATGGGAATAGTGCATTACACAATACAAGCATAATATCACAAGAATACATCACTTTAAGTGTCAGATTGTGGATGACACAAGCGGTTGGAGGTCACTGCCCCGTAGAGCTTACAATCTAAATGGGAGGAAGACTTACACACAATTGAAACACTAGATTACTAGGGACATCTACTGGCTGGAGTAAGAAGCTGCAGTTATATTCCAATATATAATTTATAATCCCATACACACACTTCAAAATGCTTACTTAGCTGTCTCTCTGGTCTCCCTTTCTGTCCCTCAGTTTTCCAATGTGCTTTTTAGAAAGCAGGTATTGTTATTTTTGCGAAGACAGTGTGACAGAATTTCAATATTACCCTTTTTACCAACTGAAAATAATATAATCTGAGCCTTTGCAATGTCAGCTGTCCTATCATATATATGATTCTCTCATTCAATTCGAGTGTGATTTTGTTTTGGCAATAAAACCTCTAAAATCTGAAAGAACTAGACTGTAGGCACAATGATACAGGGAACAATTTCTTGCTTTACTTAACACTCTCTAATACACATTTTGTACAACTGGAATGATCCAAGCCTGGAAAGAATGCTAACTGTTATCATGCAAAGTTAATATCCAATTTAATTTAATGTCTTCTTCTGGGGAAGTAGTTTCAAATAAAATGTTAACCTATAGGAAATTAGCAGCTCGTTTTTTTCTTTTATAACAGTGGTGCAAATGGCAATATAAATCAAGTGAAATAATTCTCTTAAACACAAATAAAAGCATTAGACTTAAAATAAGAGATATCTTTGCAACCCATTTACAATGTAAACAGGTTATGTAACAATGCATTAAAGGAGCACACCCAAAATAAATTTTAAAAGTATTTTTAAACAAGTTTTTCATAAAACATCACTGAAAGGTATTTTCAGCAGTTCTTATCAGAATGAGCAATGTAACTGGAGATGGTTGTATAGACAAGCATAATCAAGCTGTATCTATAGGGCCAAAACACTAAACTTACAGATCTGCATTCTTCCCTAGAGACATTTTAATAATACAATTTAGCTACATTATGAATGTAAATAAATGTGTTGTAATAAACTTTCAGTAGTAACAATAATGTATCCTTCAGCAATGTGGATGACTACTAAGCACCCTTACCCAGTAAAACTTGTAAAAAGAAGGAACATCTAGACTGTAGTATGTGTATTGTGAGGGTGTAGTGTTTGAGGGGAGATATTTTGCCCCAATAATGAGAGCATATCACTGGAGGCGGTCAGTCCAGGCTTTGTCGATCACCCCAACTGCAGGTTAAAGCCTAGTTTAAAAGACAGCTGGGAGAGCAAGTTGGGTGTGGTTGGTGTTGGTAAAGTGGGAATCTGTTTCTGTGGCTGGTACTGCGAATCTCTATGATAGAAAAAGGGACCTGTGGATAAAGATCCTGTTACAAGACTTGGCTGGATAGCACATTAAAAACTCAAGGAGATAACCAAGGAGAAGGAACAGTATTCTTTATTTTCTAACCAGACTTGTATGATTTGCAGTTACCCACTGTTTTCTAACAAAGGGTTTTTACAATCTGAAAGTGGTGTTTGAATGGATTTTTGTTTTGCCAAGAAAGGCTGTGTTCTAAGTTTACTTTTTTGAGAAATAAACACTGAATGAGTAAGAAACTTGCTGTTTGCGGTGTGTTAATCACTAAAGACTGCTAAAGCATTTGAGTGATTCCCTACAGTATCTTATTGAAAAATCTTCACAACAGCGCACACAATGTTTTGGGGATACTAATGAAAAGAGGGTTACCCCCAAAATGTTGTGTGCACTGCTGTGAAGTTTCTGCAATAAAATAAACAGAACTACAGCCTGTACTTTGTGATCTTTGCTTATTGTAAATTAAACCTTGCAGATATCAAAGTTAAGTTTATTGTTAATATATAATTAAAAAATGTTGATCCGCCTTAATGGTGTTTTTGATTTATGCACTTGCTCCAAACAGTATAGCATGGGATTGTTACTTTCTGTCTGCTGACTCGCCTGTCACTCTGTTAATCAGACTGTATTAATATTTGTTTCACTTCTTTCCAGCCTGCTAAAATCTTGATCTGATATCAGCATTCTAGTTATTCAGAGACATACCGGGCAAACACAGTCATTGTAGACAGTTTCCACAGTGAAGTCTGCAGGAAAAATAATGTAGGAGCACAAAAAAGGGAAAGAAAGGAGGAGAAGGGCTCCTAAGTGTAGTATGATCAAAATATATATAATATATCATACACTACACCACACATGTGTTGTAGTACATATGAGTTAAAGGACGGGTGGAAATGTAAGAAATCCCTGCCACCTATTGGTATAGGAAAAACAGTGTAAATAGGAACATTTCTGTGCTTCACACATCCCAAATGTGCTTGCTTGCACTTACCAGATGGCAATGGATTGAATGCGGAATGCAATAAATGCTGTGAGAGCTTTGCTTGTAGTATAATGGGTTCTCAGATGAAGAGATATAACCACATAGTACTCATAAAAAGATGAAGAAAAGAGGATCCAGTAGTGTAGTACATTTAAAATTACAACTTTAATAAGTATAAAAAGGTAGTCACATAAGGACATAAAATGCATGCAGAATAAAAAACGTTCATTGTTGGCTTGAATGAATTAGATGGCAGGAAAGAACAGAAAAATCCAAGAAGAACTTAGGGTTTGTTTAAAAAAAAAATTCCTTTTTTGCATTTAGTTAACTTCCTTATGTCGTGAATGGAGAAACAGCAGCAGAACTCATATTGAAAAGCTCTACTGGAAAGAATTTCTACAGGTTATACCCAACCTCAAGATAATAATGTTTGTAGTGTGAAAAACTCACCTGCAGTGTGGCTACTATAATAGCATTTAATAGTTAGTGTAACTAGCTAACTAGCTATTAGGTGGAAGTTATAAATATCACCTTTTGTGAGGCCTTCATTTTAAAGGATTAGGTTCCAGCATATGTTAATGATGTATGCTGGGGATATCCTAATCTATCAACAAATAAGTTTCTGAGCCCACCTTTTTGAAGACCAAATGGCACCCAAAAACATCATATTTCTTCACTGAAAGTAATGGGTTTTAGTCCTTAATGTATCTGGTTGAACAGTTTCATTAAATTATGTACAAATAAAGGTTTCCTGGAGGTAGGGTGACTATTACTTGTAAATATGTGCTGCTCCTTCTGTGCCACTATCAAGAACCTACACTTAGAAGGAATAAATGTGAAGTAAGCAACACAGAGACAGATTATTGTGTCATTACATGTTTCAGGTAAAGAGTCCTTTCTCAAATGACACAATAAACTTGGTAGTTATACTACCTATGTCTCCACATTTCTTAATTTACATTTGTTTGAATTCTTGTTAGTTCCTATATTTGCATTACTCCAATGCACTGGGTTGGAATGTTGAGAAGTGTGCTTTCTGACACCTCATTTTCCACTGCTGAACCAGGACAGCATTTCCCTTTTTGATATCCTCCTAATGGTTATATCGAAGAAGTTTTTGAATGGACTTTAGTAACTGAGGCATAGAGATGGTAGTGTTCTTTCAGCTAGTCAGTAAGCCCTTTTAAAGAAGGGAGACAGACATGAGGAAGGATCTTGAGCTTGCTAATGAGATGCCTTAATAGAGACTGCACAAATGTGAAACATATAATCATTTAAGATGTGTTGCAGAGCTTCACTGGAGCAGGTAAGGATGTCATCAACAAAGGTGGCACACGCCAATCAGGGGAGTCATGAAAATATTTTCTTGCTTGTAATTTTGCTGATCATAGAAAAGTGAATGAGTTGAGACTTGTTTTAAGTTTTAACCTCAAATTATGAACCTTTGAGAAAACATAGACATGCATTAATTTATAAGTTTAAATAGCACTTCAATTCATGGAAATGAAGTCTGTTCGTTATTTTATATGAATGCAACAGAGTCTGAAACATTTAATGTTAGCTTTCAAATTCATGTTGTCTTATAATGTTCCTCTAGAGACAGCATTTAGTAAAACTCTAAATGACACATTAACAGGTTCAGGACAATGATATTAACAGATGCCTGCCAAGCATAAACCATAAAACATTTTCTCTTATGTTTATAATGTAATTTATTAATGATCATAGAAAAGATTTACATTTACTGATTTACGTTTTATTGCCAACAATAAAAAACACATAAAAGGGAATTAGCTACATGTGTATTTTTTCCAGACATGTCTATATATGCATGTAATAGTCTTTGATAGTAATTCTATATCTGTCTAAATTAATATTTATAAAATATATTTGGAATTGCACATTTTTTGCAACTAATTTTGTTTATCTACATTACAACCATTTTATAAAATATCTTTAATGGGGATGTTGAGGAAGGGGCAAGCGAAAGAGAACATTTAAAAGTTATTAACTATTTTTGTAACGGACAATAATTTAAAAAGAGGTACCTTTTTTGAAGTAATTAGCTATTTAGCTAGTGTGCTGGCACTTAGTTGCTTCTCTGGTCTCTTCCTCCTGCTTTATGTCTCTGTAGCCATCAGTCTCCCATGCACCACTGCAGGAACTAATCAGAAGTAAGTTTCACCAAGTAAACATCACTGCTTCCTGTTGAAACTCATTTCTGATTGGTTTCTGCACTAGTACATGGATGACCATCAGATAAAATACAAGAAGGAGCAAGAAGAGACCAAAGTAGCTGTTCAGGGAGAGAGCACCAGCTGAATAGCTAGTTCCTTCCCAAAATTTTTTTTTTATATATTAAACGGTTAATGTTTTTTAAACTGCCTCCTTGTTTGTCCCATAACCAACTTTCTCCATTAATGGTACATTTTGCATCACTGAAACACTTATATTTTTAGTTTTTGAGACTTTAATGTTTAGTACACCTGCAGCTGATAGACACAATGGAAAAGTCCAAAGTAAAATGGACATTTTCTAAGAGAGATTACAATAGAAATGTATAACTGTTATTATTATAAATAGTTTTGCATTGCTACTAAAATCTTACAACTATCTTTGTGAATCATGGAGAAGATGTTTCAGTAGTTGAACAGGCATAAGTTGTCCACACTTGGTTCAAACCCTTTGAGTCTTGACACTAATCACTGATCAGCTCATCAAGATGAATCACTAAGTTCCCTAATTACCAGAGATAATATCTGTTTTTAAATGTTGGATCCAGATTTTCTTTTTTTACTGCAAGTGATCCATGTTTTTAAAACTGTTTAGGTTTACATATTTATGTGTTCTATGATTAGAAGGTAATTCCATTGCCTGCATTGCCACAGTGAATTTGGCCATATACGGTAACATCTAGAATTTAAAACTTGCCTTTATATGGGTAACTTAGTACAACAATAAAACACTTTCCCAACTTTGGGTAAACACCTTGTCCTTATCCCAGGAATATGGGAACTATGAATTGCTCAGGGCCCCAAACCATTCCAGAGCACTGGAAACCTTTTTGCCAGGAATAAGTTAAGTGAAAGGGACACTGAAGGCTTCATACAAAATCTATTCTATGAAATAACCACAAATGAATGAATGACATTCTTTCCACTTCTACTATTGCCAAGATTTTTTCCATTCCTCTTCAGATCTACAGAAAGATCTTCTTTCCAGAGAGGAACATGCCATCTTTAACCAAAACTTTCTCTTCATGTGATGCCAGTAGCCAATCAAAGGGATCATGTTGCATAGGTACTGAAAATATAAAAATTCTAACAATCCTGCCCCTTTGGAATGTCATGCATAGTGGATGCAGTATTCAGTGTCTCCTTTTAGAGAAGGTATTACAAACAAAAGTAGGGCAGGGAAATTAGCATTGACTACTATTCTAATAATAGTAGGCAAGACTGCATCCAATTCTTTTCCCCAGCATACTGTATTTATTGTACATAAATGAAAACCTTCTCCCAGTATGAGCATTTTACTGCTTGAAGATATATATATATATACATACATTGTAAGCAGGTACCTCCAACCTCTTGTGTCAACCACAACCTGACATTTAAAGTGAAGTATCCTCATCATATTATACTTATATTATTTTATTCACTTTTCCCATGTCTGTACTATATTTGTACTGCTGAATTGTATTTTGTATATATTTGTACTGCTGAATTGTGTGTGTGTGTGTGTGTGTATATATGCTTGTTTGTGTGTGTGTGTGTTAGCAATAACACATCTTTGTTATATATATTTTACCTTCTCCTTGCTCTGCTACTATATAATGTTGAAATAAAATAAAAATGAGCTGATGCCGCTTACACAGAATATGTAGATATGTTACCTCAAGCTGGTAATACCATTGCTCTTACAGAACCCATATTGATTTTACATTCACAATGATTTATAACGAGAGGAAGCGAGACTGTCCCCCTGAGCCACAAACAGACTACATATTAAGGTTATTATGCTTGAATTCAGGTGGTTAAATCTGTGTATGAATTATTTCATCTGATAGTTTACACTGATATACACGATCTTCATCAGAGAGCTTTCTTTTCTAACCTGTAAGGGGAATTTGAGAACTGGAGTTATCTCATTTTCATTTAGAAAGTGTTGAATGGATTCAGACCTAAGGTAACCTGCAGTATTCACATAACAAAATGCTGTTATTTTGGGGTTTGGGATGGTTGCAAATAAATGAAAACTGAGGATACCATGTTCTGCCATTATTCTATACACAAATATATAACTATTTAAACATGTGCAGAAGCAAAATAGCAAAACTGTAGTTTAATACTCTGTATAGTTATGTAAAGAGTGAACTAAAATTTGTAACACTATTACCACTTCTAGAACCAAATACACCAGAATTAACCTTAGCTATGCCACATGCTCAAATCTCCACCTCACAATGACTTCTCTGACATATTGATAGGAAATTAAAGTGGGCCTGGTCAGATGCTTGCTAAGAGCAAAGACCAAGGGGGTTATTCTGTAAAGTCTGAATTGTAGTGTAAAGGTCCAAATTTACCAGCTAAAGACAGTCGCAATAGACTGCTACTGTTGCGGTCGCGACTTTATAATTTTGATATTGTATTGTATTTATATAGCGCTGATATATTACGCAGCACTTTACAGAGATTCATCATTCACTTCAGTGAATGGGAGAATTGTTGTGGTCGTAACTTTATAATGGGAATCCTCTGTCTGTGAATTCGACAGTCGAATTCTTACTTTACAGAATGACCCCCCAGGTGACTCTATAATATGGGCTTAGTGAGTACCAATTCCACCATGGCACTTTGAGTATGTAAGTGCTGTAACAGTTAACTGACACTGATGACCAAACTGTGTGACAGAAATTATCTGAACATGTACTAATAACAGAATACACAGCCTTCAACTTCTACCAAGGGAACTAAAACAAGTACAGACATAAAAAAGTTGATTTTGTCATCTGACGTGAGGGTTAAAAGATTTTACACAGGGCTGCAGTTATACTTAATGAATTATCTTGAGTTACCTTAACTCAACTCGCTGTGTTATAAAATACCAAAATAATGCTAATAAAAAGTGTTAAATGTCAATGTCAACTATACTACGTTATATCTGTAGCGCACACTAGTATAGGTAAGGCCATGACATCACACGTAAAATCATGCTTTCCCCAGAGGATATTAAGGTGTCCAAATAAATTACTGACAAGAAATACCTAAATGGGTACTGATGGGTAGATGAAGGTGAAACTGTATTAACTCATTCACTGCACACTCATACATTTATGTTTGTTATTATATTTATTGCTTAATATTACCTCTGCCCAAAATACAACCAGAAAAGTTTTAAAAACCCATAAACTGTATTTGTAATTATATATTACACAAGTCAATATTACACCAGAGGGGGTTGTCTGCTTCCTATGACCAACCATTCACTGGGAAGTATCTGTTTAGAAGCATTGAACTTGATGGAAATGTATATATTGTTTGTACCCACTGGACCCCAAGGATCCAGGTGAAGCTGCAACCTGTAGTGATGATCTCATTTTTCCAGACCATGTTAGCATTATTGTCTCTTTTCAAAAACAATTTTACAACTATATTATGCAGTGACGGAAGGTTCAGTTCTGTTCCAGTGTTCCAGAATGCATATGAAAAACACAAAAAGGTATTTTTTTTACCAGTAAAATGTGAAATTTAATAATAATAAGTTTGTACCATGAAGCATCTATGACACATTAAAGTAAAGTATTGTTCTAGCTCTCTTGAATTAAGATGAATTTTCATATAAATTGATGCAAAAGAAAATTACATCTGCTCTATCCACGATACCCAGGCACCTCCACCCAGAAGCAATATGAGCAACAACGATATGAGTCATGGAGGCCACCAAATCGAATTCCCATATAAAGTCTCATCCTAGAAATGTATGATTGCTGTAGTATGCTTTTGGTATGGTAAGCGATTACATTGTTACAAGACAAAGGTGATATCTGTGGATTCTCTTTCCATACTGGTCAATCCTGGGGGTGCAGAGTCTAAGAAGCTCCAGATCTTCACCCTTATCAACAAGGGTTATGTGGCCCCCAGGTTAACCCCCTTACTGGTGGAAGCTGGTCTGAGGCAGGACAGCTGCATTGGATCTAATTGGAACACAGCAGAGCAGAGCTGTATATTGAGGAACACAGCAGAATGAACTGGAAGTCTCAAAAACACAGCAAAGTTGGATATTGCAGGAACACATCCTTTAACACCAGCTCAAGCTAGGTAATGTCTTGCACAGGGAAAGACAGTTTGATAATGGCAGACTTAAATAGGAAGACCCTCAATGCCATTAGCTGACAAACAACCACACTGATAGGCTGTAGGTGAATCCTGAATGTACTGATAAAGAGACTAAAAATAAAGCACACCTTATAGCCAAAAACACATTCAGATGTAAACAACATATCAGAGACCTTGGGCTGACTGGTAGGGCTACCCTCTCCAACTAAGGAGTCTAGGGCTTGAATCTCAAAGTTTACACATAACACACATTAATTAATGAGGCAGTGCTCCAAAGTCATTTGTGCAGGTCCAGTCAAAGTCATGATGTAGTACTGCATCTGGATTTGAAATTGGTTGTTGTTGGTCATTTGGCTTTTTAACTAAATGTTTGGCTTTTAACTGGGTTTTTGCTGGTCTCTTTGCTTTTTAAATGCCTGCAATGTGATAGGGTTAAAGCTAACCAGTGGTATTGTGACTAGCTTTAATTAGGTTTGTAAACCAGTTTGTCAGTGTTAACAGGCAATGTTTTCAAAGCAGCAGTAGATTTTGTTAATTTTATCCATAGTAATTTCCTATTTATTGCAACTGTCAAGTTCAAGATTATTCCGTAACATTTTCTTAAAAATCAGGACTACTATTTAAAGATATTTCAAGGCATATGTTTTTCAGGTCATCAGCAACACAAGATATACCTCCTTTCCCCATACCAGGAAAAAAACGTTCTTTTCTGTATTAATCAGGTGTCACACTGTCTGGTAACTTGACAAGCTGTGTAATCCCCTTTTTCCCTCATGACAGTGATGAGCCATCCTTGTTTGTGTTTTCTTATGATTGTGATTATTTCTGAAACTGGTTTATCCTTATGTCTGTTAAACATAATAAGAAAAGATGTTGAGAAAATACTCCGGCACATCAACCCTCATGTAATTTTGTGCCTTATACTTCATGATTTGATCTGACCCTTTTATACTGCAACAATACTGTTGTTATGATAAGAGAATTGTGGCAAAACATTAGGATATATGATGGATATATGAATGCAGATTTAAATTCTCATCCTATTCCCTAAGACATGGGGAAGGAAATAAACAGGGAGGGGGCAGCGGGAGAAGGAAACCAGCAGGGAGGGGGCAGCGGGGGAAGGAAATCAGCAGGCAGGGGGAAGCGGGGAAGGAAAGAAGTAGGGAGGGGGGCAGCGGGGGAAGGAAATCAGCAGGGACGGGGACAGCAAGGAGGGGGACAGGGAAAAACTTTATCTTTCAGAATTTATTTTATGGTGGCACACCCTAATGAAATGGCCTGCGCATTCCTATGGGTATTATGTACTTGAGGATGACATCCTACTAGGAGCGATGACGAATAAGACGCCTACACTCTGCTACTACTTCTGTGCAGAGGTGGCGATGATCTGATTCTAATCCACTGAGCTTTCAAACAGAGTGGTGCACAGAGAATAAGAATCAGATCATCAGGCCACCTCTGCATAGAAGCACTACCAGCCTACTAAGCAGCAGGCTGAGAGTTTGAGACTGGGATTATGCAGGTGGGGGGTGTTGGTCATCGAGGACAGAGGCAGGGCGCATTTTCATTACTTCACCTAGGGTGCCAAAAAACCTTGGCCCGGCCCTGGTCCTGATGAAATGACTGTATTTTCTGTATTTTCAAATCTCCTGTCTTCTACTGCTCTGGTGTCTCTGCGTCTCTGAGTTTATCTCAGTGTTTCAGTGTATTCTGTGTTCCAGTAGCCATCTGTGTACTGTGTGTACAGTTCTTCACCACAACCTCTATTACAATTCTACTGTCCTAGTGCTTCCAGTACTTTAGTTCTCTCCCTGCTCCAAAGTGATCCCATGTTTTAGCTCCACTGTTTTAGATCCAGTGCGTAACAGTTCAGTGGTGTTCCAGGTCATCTGCAACATTGTGGCATAACATCTGAAGTACCAATTTTAAACATCTTTCTTAAAGTGATAATGTCAAGTGAGTTCTCCTTTAAAATATTTCACCTGAAACTTCCCTGTACATGAATCATGTAGTTGGCATTTGAAGTTGAGCCCAGGACACAAAAGCATCATGGAGTATGCAGTAGTGTAGAAACATACAAATCTTGGACACTCCGAAGCGATAAAATCTTTATTGTTCAGTTAAAATCTCAACACAGCAAACATTGAGAGCATAGCGTTTCACTCCCACATGGCTCTTGATCATAATTAAGCGCCATTTGGGAGTGAAACACCTGAGACAATAAGGATGTCACTGTGAACCTTATAACTTTTCTAGTAATATTACTCAGTGCTTTACCTATAAGAAGGTTATAAAATATTACAATAGGAATTTAGAAAGTTACATAGTACCTAAACACTAAATATTAAAATATAACCTAATCTGAAGAGTAATGTTTTACTATTTTGCTCTATGTGTACATATATCTTGTTCTCTCTCATTACTTAGTAAACATAATCATGTCTCTACTTGTCTGTAAAGCGCTGCTTAATATATCAGCGCTATATAAATGAATCAATACAATACCAACCTGTGGGTAGTTATAGCAATGGGAGGGTTACTATAAGTGTGTCGAAAAGGGGTTATTGCAACTCTCTTTACTTCCTCTTCCTGTGAGTTTCACCAAAAAGAGCAAGCACAGTTTGCACTTGAAAAAAAATTCACAGATGAGATATGTGTTAAAGCCTCACCTCTTCCCAAAAAAGCAATATATCATCAAAAAATCATACTATGATTACTAATCATAGTTAAACACATACGGTACAAAAAAATTGACTGGGCCTGAAAGGATTTAATGCATTCTATATTATTATAACATGTTGGTTTGCTGCTTTTAACCAGAACAATTTCCCAAATTTATAATTTAATGTTGAAATATAATTTGTCCAACTGAATAGTAACTCTGATCTAGTAGTTACCTGACTTTCAAATAGCCAGATACATTAAAGCATTATAACTCTTCAGACTATACCAACTGAATTTATTATGTATTTTAGGAATAAATATTGTCTCATTAAATATGTGTAAAAACATGCATGCTAGCATTTCACTTTTATGAAAAAAGACCTATAATAACGAAGAAAGAACAGTTGTATTGAAATCTAAACAGCCTAGGATACGGTATATTTACTGTCTACCCCTGACTAAAAACAAATGAGTTTTTAGCTCAGATATTTTGCTTCAGTCCCTAATCAGGGCCCACCTACAATGTACCCTAAATAAAGTGCAGCGCACACATTATAGAAAATGATGGACTCGCCAGGGTGACAACTTAATAGGCTTTTATCTTCCTTTAGGAAGAATTTAAGATTCTCTCCAGTCCTCCTGAAATAGTTAACTACATCTAACTGTATAGTCACTGTTTTCAGAAGTCCCAGTTTCATAACATTTTTGATTTGTGATATCATCTGGTGTCATGTACTCCAAATCTCCAAACCCACTTTGATAAAACCGTTTCAGAAATAGAATATTATCCTTTTTCTATTATTCTTTCCACAGTTTGCTAGAACATTTAAAAAATAAACAAGGCTCAGATATACATGATATTTCCACTGAATAGGCTTTCTAATCCACTACTCTGGCTTTTTTTTAGACCTGTAACAATTTCATTTTGCAGTGAAAGTATACATCTATCTATTCCCCAGCAGCTCTGCATACCCAACTGTCTTATCAACATAGGTTTAATAGAGATTTGGATAAGGTGTGAATTGGTACCTTTTCTGTAAGTAATAATAATAATGCCCTGAAACGTATGAATCTGAACAATCGCTATCTCCAATGTATAAAAATTGTGTGTGTTATAAAACCTATTTGCATGTTATGGTAGATGATTAAGCACTAGATGAGTGTGAAACAGGTAAGACATCTCTGTTCTCCGCTTTGCTGTTTTGCTGCATGAAGATTTTAATGGAACAATAAAGTAGATGTGCAGAGGCTTTGTTTGCTTATATGTGTGTGTTTAACCAACTTTCTCAACCTGCATGCAGAATGCCCATGCATGAGATCTACTACAGTACGCATGAAGAATGCCATAAGTCACTGGACCTTGTGATTATAGAGTAACATATTGGTTTAACATTTCAAATTAAAGAACACACTAAATAAAGTTAAATGAAATGAAAGATAGCATAAAATGTATGAAGTCATTTCTGAGAAAATGTCATAATGGCGTTAAAAATGGATGATCTATTACATTTTTTTGGCTTGTCAAAGAGCAAAATGTCTTATGAAGCATTGTACTTATCTATTTTTTATTATCTTTATTAATACTGTATGCTTTTTGGAGCTTGCAGTTCTTTAACACGTCTCTGATTTATATATGTTCTACTACTTTTATCATTTTAATAATGCGGTAGCCACAGGTTGGAACCAATGAGTTTAATGCAGCAGTCAGCTGAATCAGTTTCTTTGTCTGAACATATACATTTGTAGCTGATTAAATCCTGGATACTACACAGAGACCGAGGCCGCAGTGTTATCTAACTTTGCATCCTGAAATGAAAATGTAGATAGATTGTCAGTTAAATAATCGTATATGTTAAAAAGTGCTTATTGTGAAGTATTAGGATTCCTTCAAACTGGCATTTTAATCGCTTCTGAACAAGCGGTACTAAGCGCTCATTTTACATTCAATTTTACTGCAAGTTTCATTGTCATTTTTTTTTTTTCTTCTTCCCTGTTTTATAACACCATCAAGTGCTTTGATATTTTCAGTACAATAATCAATTTGAGTTTCACAAAACTGGCTGAAATTTTCAGAACTGTGTAATTTGTTTTCAACTCGGTCAGAATCTTCAGACAAAATTTTTCAGGTAAAATGTAAGGTTAATAGAAAAGATGAAAGTGTATTCAAACAATTACTAAGGGGAATATTTCCAAAAGGGAAAACTGGTCAAAAAGTTGGAAAGTATGGATTTTTCTGTTCTTTACAACTCATCAACCATTCGGTCTGTTTAAAGAACTTTACCTCTGCAAATTTTTTTTATAGTTTTTATTTTCTATACCACAACTTCAACATAAAAATATGATATATTCCATTGTAACAGAATTCTGCTTCTGCGCTTGCTCGACTCAGTGATGCTGTTGAGGAAGCAGGAAGTGAAGAGGATCACAGTAATGCAGTGGAAGAAAAGAATTGGCTTTTACAGAATGCAGTAGACAGCACTGGAGAAAAGAAAGTGATCAGTAAGTATTTCCCACCCCTTAAAAATCACCTATAGACAATATGAGACTTTGATTCCCCTTTAAGAAGGTGTACAATAGCTAGACTTTTGATGATACAAGCTAATTGAAACGCAGTGGCGCTTGACCTGTATTTTGGTAGGATTTGCCCCACTGTGCCTTACACTTAATAGGTGCTCCTTCTTTAACTCTTCCATCTTCCACATCTGACAATAAGGAAGGCTGACTGTAAGCAAAGAATTCCCTTGAAAATTCACAAACTAAACTGATTTTGACCTTTAAACTCTGCCCGGGGTATACATTTCACCAGGTGTTGATAATAGCACAACAGAACATAATTATGTTGTTATCTGTAGGGAAAAAAATAATAGAAAAATGTTAGTTTTGGAATAAATAACATTCAATAATATTCTGACTTTTTTCACTTTAGATAAACAGTAAATATATCTGGATTGCAGCAGCTGGGGATAGACTACTGTCATCAACATAATAGCAGAGCAGCAGAGAGGGGGAAAAAACTGTTTTAGCAATATTATAACATTACTATTAGAGCAAATAAATGAGGCATCAAAACACAATGAGGTAGTAATAATGGGGGATCTTCAACTACCCAGATATATATTGGGAAACTGAAACCTGTAGATCCCATAAAGGAAATAGGCTTTTGTCAATAGCTAAAGATAATGACTGTATTTTTTGCTCCATAAGACACACCTGAGCATAAGACGCACCTAGGGTTTTAAGTAGGAAAATAAGAAAAAAATATTCTGAACCAAATTCCCTCTCTTCCCTGCCTGCCTAACGAGCGACAGGGGGGTGAAAAGGGCGAAAACATAATTTTCAACTTTTTTGCCCATTTTCATGGGGAAAAACTGGTGAAAAGATCTAAAAAATCATTTTCGACTTTAGTAAATTTTGCCCTTAGTGGAGTATGGTGAGAATGACGTCACTGCACTTCCCCATATTTGGGTATTCAGCAAGCTCTGTGAATACGCAAATAATTCAGAAGCTAACAATGGTCATGGACTTACGGAGCTCTTCATATCACTTTACATGCGTGTGCACGGGTAATTCACCTATTCAGCAAGTGTTGGAGTCAAAGTAGTGAATTTGGCAAGGTGCATTACTCCGAATTTGCCAGTCTACCTTCGCCAGATCAGAGTGGCGAATTAGGGGGTTGATGGAATTGTTGAAAATCATGTTAACTGATAAAATAAAAGCAGATAAGATGTATTTAAGGGATAGGATAATATAGTAATTCGACTACTTCATATGGTGAGGATAAATACCTAATTAAAAAAATTCACAGAGCACCACAAGTTTTGTATATAAAAAAAAAAGCAATGTTTGCATGTGCAGTCTAAACATGTGGTATTTAAACCTACTTTATTTCAGATCTAAAGCATTTGGAAATGACACAGTCTTAATAGAGGTGCACAATGATAAATGGGGATTAGCAGATGGATGTTAGTATGCAAAACATGATATGCTTAGGAATGAATTAAACACTGTATCTTAATGAAGCAAATAAATCACAAGAAAGGCTTACGGATTCTAAATATAAGAATATTGCTGATATCTAAGGTGTTTTATTAAGCAGTATGTCACTTAAACAATAATGCCATTGTTTGGAAAAGAGCACCCTTGCATATTAACAGATTAAAATGAATGCAAATGTTGTACAAATGCTAAACATATTAAAAGAAGGGAAACTTTTCCAGGAACAATACGAGCAGTCAGAGTTGCCATGGTTAACAGTCAGTTGTTTGGAATGCATGGGCATAAGACATTGTGTTAGCATCAGCCTTAAAATATGGAATGCCACACCAGGCACTGAGGAGCAGAAGTTCAATATCTGCATTGAGAATCATATCTAACTAATAGACAAATTTAAGATATTTCCTATTTGTTAAATATGTTCCATTGGAAACCTTTTGTTTGTTTTTTTTTACTTCTTAGAACCATGGACAAGAAGTGAACAAGCAAACTTATTGTTGAAGCATTGCATACCCCATCCTTGTTAAAAATGTAGACCTCCTAAAATAACAGTAACACCAAAACTGAAAATGCCTCAAATGCATTTATAGTTACTATATAGTCAATTTGCGCTTCCAAAATGTCTAAATTGTATCTTTTAAATATATTTCACTTAAAAAATTGGGCTTTCTTTTCTCTATGCTCAATGTGGTACACACAAGGTCACAGGACAGGGGTTGAGTCAACTTTAATCCATTTCAACTGGCTGCAAGTGTGATTTAGTTATTACCAACACCTGTTAGGTGCCTCAGGTAAGTAACAGGTGCTGTTAATTACAC
>JAKJJM010029460.1:0-12447 GCA_021901965.1 Pipa carvalhoi
CTCTTATTATTGAGAACATTGTCCCAGTCAATGACAGTAAGGGCATCTCTAAGCTGACTAAATTTAGCTTTTCTGAAGTTAAATGTTTTAGTGGCCCCATGACAATAAATCCCATTAAAGCTTAACTGGAAAACTATGATATTACGGTCACTATTTCCTAGGTCCCCTCTCACCTGCACTTTTGTTTATTCTGTCAGGTCTATTAGATATTAGATTAGATATTAAGTCTAGTGGCGCCCCTTCATCCCTCTTGTTTGTTCCTGCACCAGTTAAGAAAGATAATTATCTTTCGCTATTGACAAAAACCGGTTTCCTTTATGGGATCTACAAGTTTCAATTTCACAATTTATATCTGGGTAGTTGAAATCCCCCATTATTACTACCTCATTGTGTTTTGCTGCCTCATTTATTTGTCCAAATAGTAAATCTTCTATGGATTCTGTTATATTTGGTGGCTTATAGCAAACCCCCATCAATGTTTTATTACTGTCTTTCCCTAAATGTAATTCTACCCACAGAGATTCCACATTTTCATTGTTCTCATATATATATCTTCCCTTAATATAGGTTTAGGTAAGGTTTCACATAAAGGCAAACTCCTCCCCCTTTCCAATATTACGCTCCCTTCTGAGCAATGTGTATCCCTCTAGATTAACTGCCCAGTAATAGCTATCATTAAGCCATGTTTCTGTTATTTCCCACTATATAATATTTTTTCTTTAAATATCAATAATTCTAGTTCAGCAATTTTATTTGTTAGGCTTATAGAATTTGTCATCATACAATTAAGCAACTTTTGGTTATTTTTAATTTTAACCCTAACCTTATCAACTATTCTAACCCCTCCATCCATTCCACCCCCAGATTCTTTAATTATTCCCTGTTCCTATTAGGGACCCCCACTAGTTAAAGAAGAACTAAAGGTACCTACACACAAACACATATATAAGCAGTACACCTACTTGCCTCCTAAATCGTTGTATTAAAAAATCCAGAATCACTCTGTAGTCTCTGCACTGTCCCACTGAAGTCTGCACAGCTTAGCACACTGATGGTAGCCATTTTGAAAATATTAAGCATACGAATCCAGACCTGTGACATCACTGCAGAAGTTCTGGCAGGAAGTTACAGCTTATCAGCTTCACACTGCCTGTAACTGCTTCACACTGCCTGTAACTGCTACACTCTGCCACTAGTTTTGCTTTCATAAGTGCTAAAGGGCTTACAGCAGCAGGCAAAGAACAGAAAAATTTCCAAACTGAAGTCAATTGCAAACATTTGAAAAAAGTAGATTGATTCATACACAAACAAAATGACCATTCTCCAAAGGAGATAGGGTTAGTAATTCTTCTCCAGTGCAATGAAATTCATCTTAAAAGATATGGGCACATTAAAAGACTTCAGTGCAATCACAAATAACTAAAGCTGTATTTGCTTAACATTCTATAAAAATGATTTTAGCAAATACTTTTCCACATTTTTATACAATGGCTGGCTTTGTATACTTATCACTTATCATTCATTACAATTTGTACCTCTTGGTTTATAACAGTTCCTCATCCTGAAGGAAGGGTGACAACATTTCAGCAGTCCTCCAAACCCAGCACAACCATGCACACTATTCTTGATTATATGTTATAAACAAAGCTAGAGGTGCCTTTGCATGCTCCCATTCAGTTCCATATTAATGTAATGCAGCACATTGAGTAAAACATTGTCACCTCTTTCCTATGGGTCTGTACCTATTAGTAGGGCAATACATAAAAATGCAGCTTGATGTGTTGCCCAGCTAACTAGCAACTTTATACAGACCTTTCAACACACTGGAAGACATGGAAGTTCTCATACAGCCGCTCAGCCTAACAAAGAAGAGAATACCCTTTTAACAGATGCACACAAACTAATTGCTCACTTGCACAGCTAAACTCTTTCCCAGATTAGGGAAATCGTCAAGTATTTGGGAATCATGAAGCTTTCAATAAAAAGAAGCTACAAATTACTGTACAGATAATGACTATTATTACAAGTACATTTTTGTTGTCTGTTAACCAAACCAGCCCAAAATAAAATAAAGCTCTTCCCCTAGCAGTTGCCCATGTATAAACAACAAACAAGTGTACTCATTGATACCCATTGTTGCTCCATTTACACATTGTTCAGCCTCCTCCTCCGCCACCACCGCTTCCACCGCCTCCGCCTCCTCCTCCAGCTTGGATTAGGTCTGCTTCCTATTTCCTATCTGTAGGAATGCCCCACCAAGAGCTAAGCCCTATTGACTTAGTACTTTGGGAGGGTGTTCCTTCAGACAGGAAGAGGAAGCACATGTGTAGTGAAGGCCTCTGATGTCGACTGACCTCTTGCTGTGCTGACCATCACTGCACATGCGTCAAATGAGCATGATGACGTTCACGCTTATTTGCACCGGTGATTACACCTATGGGGAGGAGCTTAAGCGCTGGCACCAGGGCTCACAGAGCACAGTGAAGTGCGGGTCTTTGCTTCACTGTCTCTGCATCCTGCTCTAGGCTGCTTCTGCATATTGACAGGTAACTAATAAATTAACAGATTTTCATTTCCATCTTTAGTTTTTCTTCAAATAAAGCAAATTATTCCCATAGCACTACTGCTACAGTAGAACTATGGATAGAATTGTGTTTTATTCAAATTAAAGGCTTACATGTAGGTTATAGATTTGTAGCGCTGGGTGGGGGGTAATGTGGGGGGGATGCAGAGGTGATGGGAGATTGTGGGGGTCCTATGGACACCCTCACTGTAGGGGAGCTTAGCAGTGCAGTGATAGCACTAAGTGCAGTGCTTAATGCTTGCTTTACTTACTGCTGTGACAAGGATTATTGCAGCAGTAACTAATCATTAAGTGTGATTTTGGGTGTTTTTTCAATTCATTTTGATTCTCTTATAATCTATTTTTCCCTGCTCTTTAATAAATAAGCAGGGAAATAATAATAATTAGTTTAATATATTCTAATAAATAAGAGTGAAAAGTAATTAAATCAAAATGAATCAATTTGAATTGAAGTGGTAGAAATGCATTTATTGATGCTTTATAAATTTCCCCCCTAATGTTGGCTATCCAAACTGTTTTAAAGGACATTAGAAAGATTTTGGCCTTTTCTAAATATCTCCCAGGTATTCAGTTCATATGCAAACATTTATCACAATCACATGTGTGATTGTGATGATGTGCAGTACAGTGATGTGCGGTGTGGTGGCTCAGCGGTTAACACTGCTGCCTTGCAGCGCTGATCTCGGTTCAATTCCACCCTGGACTTCATCTGGATGGAGTTTGCGGGAGTCAATCCGTAAAGTCTGAATTTGCCTTGCAGAATTTACAAGTAGCGAACTGCTATTATAAAGTCGCGACTGCGACAATTTTTTAGTCGCGGTCGCAATTTTATTATGGGAGAATTGTCGCGGTCACGACTTTATAATGGGAGTTCACTGCTTGTGAATTTGGCAAGGCAAATTTGGACCTTATGGAATGACTCCCTGTATGTTCTCCCCGCACCTGTGTGAGTTTCCGCCAGGCACTCTGGTTTCCTCCCACAATGCAAAAACATACATCTGTGTGCATGACTGAATAGTGAAAACTAAATTGTAAGCTCCAAGGGGCAGGGACTGAAGTGAATGATGAATCTCTGTAAAGCACTGTGTAATATATCAGTGCTTCAGTGCTATATAAATACAATAACAAAAAAATGTTTGTTAACACCTGCTTTCTTTTTGTGTGCATCCAAGACAGATGAAATTTGATGATTTTAATGCCAGAAAATATTTTCTCTCACTTGCTACTTTTGCTTCTAAATCTAGTTTAAGTTATTGCAGTGCAATACAATTCCAATGACAAATGTAAATCACAAGCTTTTTTTTTAAATGAGTGAATCAGAGCAGGTAACAGATTAAATCCACCACTAATCCTCAGGAATCATTTGTTTCGACAGAATGTTGCCACCAAATAGAATCCAGATTGAACTTTGCCAAACATCTATGAAAGGATTACACTGAGAACAGTAATGCAACTGTTACAAATAGCAAACACTGTGTAATACAGAAAAACAGCTTACTGAGTAGTAAGAAGATCATTTATTTACAGCGCTGTACAGAAGTCTTTGAATGCCCTCTGGTGTTCTTAAAGTGAGCTGTTTGTCTTTTTTGTAAAGCAATACATCTTTCAAAGTTCATTTATCTACATTAACATAAATAAAGCAAAGAAACTGTGACATATTTTCTTTGTCTTTTGGCTTGTTTTGTTTTAGTTTTCAGTTAAAGATATTGTCGAAGATTTGAAGAGAATATTTATAAATCAAGGGAAACCAAATTCTGCTGCATTTTACCATCTTACCAAATTTCAAAAGCATATTTAGTAAAATCACATTATTTTATTTGAAGTAAAAATTGTGATTTTTTTTCACTGTTTTTTTTTTTACATTTTGCAAAATGCGCAAAGGATGAGTAAAATAGCTGCAAATTCTTTTCCTCTTGATAAATTGGCCTTAACATTTTGTCACTTGTGGAACAGCTTGTGATTAGAAATTATTTTAATTGTTGCTACCTGTGGCTGGCTACAAATCTGTTAATCACCTACTCTTTTCAGTCCCTGTAACAAGTCCAATAAGACAAGGAGCCAACTATATGTATCGTTTTGCCAAATAAAGTTGTTTAGCTAAAAGTAGCTTATGTGGTTTGGCTCTAAATAGACAGAAGATGCTAATAGTTACAGCAAGAGTCCACATTGTAATCTCAACTCCACCTTCTCACATGCATAATTGCTGTGATTTTCAGATGAAAGTTTACACAATGCCGGTAATAACTTCAGGTGTAGATTACTAAGCAGGGAACCTGAAACAACAATTTTGTTAGACATTATCAGATGTGTTCTTCAGTCTGTTGACAAATGTTCAGATTGGCCTTTGAAGTGCACTTTAATTAGACCAAAATAGCTCTGAAAGACGGATTATGTTACATTCATGTTATATTAGATGTTATGGCTTCTACTTGATCAGAATAGTTTTCTTAATCTGTGTCGTTTGTCTTACAAATGATCTTTATCATTTGATGTTCCTGTGCTAGCTTAATTCTTTTTTAACAGTTCTCAGTGTGTCTAAAACACAATCAACTATTGTATAACATTCTACTTTATTTTTATCTATTAGAAATAAGAAATGTTCTATATTTTGTAAAATTGCTTTTCCTGTACTATGGTGTTCTTTTTTTATGTGCTCTGTGTTCTACATTGACTATTCTCAACTGTGAGTACCAGAAGGAGCTGGAGCCAAATCAAGAAACATTTTTCCAATTCTCTATGTGGAGATGTACTAAAAATTACTTATATTTGCAGTGTAACAAGCACTAACCATTACAAAATCATACATTCATCTTCAGGAATAACTTACTTTTTGTAAGTGCTGGGTAGGACTAACTGCCATGCTACTCCAGGTAGGATTTATTTTTCTATTTCTATTGTTACTGGTCCTTTAAGTGAGAAATTTAGCTATTGAGAATTGTGAAAATCTTTAAAAACTTAAAGTTGTATAGTCTCAGAGAGCTGCAGACCACCTGCCACTGGTGTATGTTTTCAGAATTCTACTGACTAATTAAAGTAGAGCATTCATGTTTCAATTGATTTATTTAATCTCTGACACCATTTACAATGATTATTGGATAGACCTGGCATGATACAGGACCTTGCTATTGTTTATCACCTCTTCCAAAGTTTTGGTTCCAAAGGTATGGCTCAAACCCTTTAACATCCTACATTAGATCAAAAGATATACTCTTATCAAAACTCCCACAGTCATTCATTGTGTGCTCCAGAGAAACTCCAGCACGCTTAGTTAGAGTAAAATGTAGCTTTTATTAATACATCAAAAACTCGGCATACAATAAAATGAAAGAGATAATCTCTTAGCATATAGGTCTAACACGTTTCACACTAAAGAGAGCTTTAATCATAGACATGTTTTTGTGTTTTTAGCACAAAACATGTTAGATCTATACAGTAAAAGATTGTCTGTTTCATTTTTTAAACTGAATTTTTTTTTCTGTTTCATTTGTCCATTTTTGCCAAAACACACAGGAACAGGAAGTGAAGAGGCTGGCAGTGCCTATCAAGAGAAGAAGAAATCTGCAAGTTACTCAGAGTAGGGGCAGTGATGGAGCATAAAAGAGCAACCAGTAAGTATTTGCCCCTTCGTCCCTTAAGAATCACCCCTAGCATAAAGGAGCTAGACTTCTCATTTAAACCTGACCTAATAAGTGTCCCCAGCTTTTCTTCTGTCAGGAGGTAAACATTAGCAGTAAATTGAAAGAGACAGTCATCCACAATATACATTATGCATCCATATTTTAAGCCAGTGCTGGCACTAATAGAAGGTGGGCCTCCGAATCGAAATTTGTAACCTACCCCCCTTCTTTTCCTGCATAAATACTAATGTTACAGTTATAACTATTCTCTTAATCCCCCTTCCTCTGTTAAATGATATACTGTACTTTAGTCCCTGCATTTTGGATTTTTTATTGACAATGTAATATTGCAATTTTTGTTTTTTCTTTAATGTTAGTTACAATTGTTGGACCCACTGAAGTTCCCTTATTTCTCAGGGACCCTGTGCAACTACTACTACCTTTGTATCACTTGTAGTTACATCACCTTCAAAGTATATTTTATGAATAAGAATGCAATGAAGGTTATTATTTATGCTTGGTCTCCCATTTAGGCATGTAGCTTAGAAGGTATCTGAGCAGCAGTGAACAGGAGAGATTGAGAGATGGGGCAAAATTTATAAAAGTTAAAAAGGCTGATTTCGGCCTTTTCAAATTTTATCAATGGTAAAAAAAAACGGGTACTGATCGAAAAAATATCAATCGATACTTTTCGATTGGAAAAAAACAATCGAAACTTTTCTATCGACATTTTTCGATCTGTTACTGGTGCGAAAATGTTGTAAGTGCTAATGAGTAAATCTACCTGCTATTGCCTTATAGCATATTCCAAAATATTCCAGATCTGTTGGAATTTCACAATTCTCTGAGGGCCAGATTCCCCATGGTCCGAACACTTGTGGAAATGCCTTTGCGAAGGCATTTCTGCGAAATGTATGAGGCGCGCCGCTGAAATAGTCATGGGCGCGCTTCATGCACTTCAAGAACCAGTTTACCAGTTTCTGTATAAATTTATCATTCTTAAGTCTTTGATTTCATACCAGCCTGAAGAAGAGATGCAAGTAGTCTCCGAAAGCTTGCATTTTACCATCTATTCAGTTAGCCAATAAAAGGTATCACCTAAACTCGACTTGTCTCTGCTTCAAGAACAGGAGAACAGAGCGGCCTATTCGCTTGTTCTTGAAGTGCATGAATAGGGTATCAGAGCATTGCTACTTTAAATGGAAAGCACAGAGTCCATTAGAGCCACTGCAAAGGCTATAGACAGCACATAAATGAATCTAGGGGACCACTGCACAGTATTGGAGGCATAGCAAATAGGGGGTTACATCACCTCTGGGGGTCAATTCACAACACCTAGAAGGCACAGCATATAGAGGGGGCACAGTACAGCATCTGTGAGGAATTGCTGGGGGCACAGAATCTATGGGGACCACTGCACATTATCTGTTATCACAGCACCAAGAGGGCCACTGCACAGCATATGGGGGCTTGACATTAAGGGTGGCCAGTGAATAACATCATGAGGATATATCAGTTTGACGCTGAGTTCAGAATCTAGTGAGTGTGATCAGTCTAGGTGGTTCAGGAGGTAACACACACACACATATATAATTTATTTATTTATTTATGATATACAGCACTTAGTAGGTGAGTAGATGACATGAACAGCAAGGGTCCACAGCTTCGGGTACCACCACACAGTTTATCAATTGTATAGACAAGAAAATTGAAGAAGCTGGAGCAAGCACAAGTTCAAAACTTTTTATTTTATTTATACAACATGTTTTGAGCCTATATACTGGCTCTTTACCAAGTATATATATATATATGGAAAAATCTTGTTCTGGATACATATTGCAAAAAAAAATTTGATTTGATTTTGTTTCCTTTAAAACATTCTTCCCACAATTAATAACATATCTAAATAATTGTAGAAAGGTTGCAATATGTTAGGGAACTTTCATATTCTTTAGCACTACATAGATTTGCCATTTTAACACTTCAGGCATGTTAATATTCTGTATCACATAACACTTTAATGTATCAGTGCTGTGAATGTGATAGCCCTGTTTTTCTGTTTCAGCACCTCATCACTTATTAGCATTCCTTCCATATTACATTGTTGATGGTCGCTAAGAATAAAACCTCAGATCTCCCATTACTTGTCACAATGGTGTGGGAAAAAACAAACTTAGGCTAAGATCTATCCAAATCGCAATGTAAGAGGCATTTCCATAACAGCAATAATATATGACATTGTAAAATTGCTTGATCAAAGCACAAAGTGATAAAGTACATATCATTAAAGGCACAGAATACATTGTATATGTCAGGATATCTGAATGTTTCAACATTTCAGATTACTAATTGTCTTGCCTGTTTAACATAATGGGAGACTTGCATAACTTATGGTGTAATGGGAAAGAGCCAGCCAAGGTGTTTTATGAAGATGTTTATTTGTGCTTAACCCTAGGAATTCCACATGATATTGCTAGCACATGTAGCAATTCTAAAGAAACATGATTTCCAAAACAAGAAGAAAAAAGGGACTGATCTACAGTTAGTACCGTGATGCAGATGGTAAATCTGATCAATATGCACAATACTTTTTGGGTGTGGTTTACTCAAGAAGTTGTAGAAGCAGTACAGTATTCTCAGCAGCAATTAGCAAACATTAAATCTGCATGCAGCAAAAGTGCAAGTGCATAAGATTTTAGGGGATATTTATAAAAGAGTGAAATAGTCCAAAAGGAGGAAAGAACACACTTTTTGTTTACTTTTTCACATTTTGACCATTTTCCCTATTTATTAGCTTTTTAATACTGGCTCCAGGGCACCAACAATTGTGACCACTTTTGGCTCATGTTTAGATAGACTCCCAAATTATGGAAAGGTCTTTTATAAGGCATATAGCCCCAACCCAGCATCCCAGCATCAAGAGGTAGGGGCATCTGCAGTAGGAGGGGTGTATCAGATAAGTTCAGCTAAGGGGAGATCAATACTTACCCCAAAACCCCATCCCCTTAGTTGGGGGGGGGGGGCAATGAAGGAACTGTTCCTTACATACAATCCCCTGGTGTTATTGAGGTGGAGGGTCTAAAAAATTAAAAATGGGCCACATCCCTACCTAAGAGTCACCACTTTCTGGTTGTAGAAGCCCCATAAAGAAAACTATGCTGTCCTCTATTTGCATATGGGGTGAGGGGACTGAAAAGATCATCACCATGGCCATTTCTTGAGGCCAGATTTAACAATAAAATTCACCTACATTCATTTGCAGGCACCAATGTTCCTCCACATCCCTGGGAAAAGAGAGGATTGTTTTTTATTTTGTATGCTCCTTTGCTGGTTATTTGACTGTTTACTTGCTTTGATGCTGGTTTGGCTTTTTGTGTTTATTTTCTTGCTTTTAGACTTCTTTGTGGTTATATGGTTTACTTTACTTTTTACGCAAACTTTTCAGGCTTGTCTACATTTATTACATCAAGCAACATTGAAGCCTGTGAAATGACTCAACATCAGCAAAGTCCTTGTTTTTTTATTTACCATGATCCAATATTTTTTTTTTTACTGATTTCTAGTTTTTGTTACTGTTTTTATTAAATATCCAAAAAAATTGTTAAAATAATTTGGGTGAAAGAGATCAAAAAGGAGATAACTGTAGGAGGCTCCACAATCAGGGTATTAAAAATACAGGGAACATTTAGAAATATTAAGAAATAATACTTAATGTGTGGAAAAAGCTCTTTGGTGAAAATCTAAAACTATTTTTTTTTTTAGTGTCATTTGAAAGCAGTGAAGGTAAAACAGATCCCCTTCACTGTCACCACTGCTACCTGATAGGGAATTGTGCCATAGATTTGCTTTGCACAGTTCTCTATCAGGCAGAATTAGCTCTTCTATAAATAGCCACAAAATCCACCAATTTCTTTTTGGGATTTTGCCTATTTATAAATTTTAGTACTGTTTTTTTAATTGTGCAGAGAGTTGGCATAACTTTCTTCCTGTGACTTTACATTTCAATGGAATTTATTTGTAACTTTTCCACAATGGTAACTTTTCAATAGCATCTATTTAATTGCTGTGATTTTTCAATTCTTACTTAAAATTTACCTAGAATTAAAACAGATTTTAAAGATATAGTCATTATGACAAAATTACATACTTTTTATCAAGAGAATGCAGGTGTGAAAAGATATTCGAAAGGTGCACAAACACAACATTTCAGAAAATCTGACAGCTTATTTGTCAAAAAATTGATAGCACTATTTAAGACTGTGCATAAAATAAACATGATTATTAAAAACAAAGTCTTATAATCTAACAGTATCCTTTTATAAAACAATATTGGTAGCAAACAAAAAAGAGATTATCAATATTTACAGTAGGTAGTCGGGCTCCTATGTATTTCCCCATTATTTCAAATCTATTTATTTAAAAACATTAAAATTAACACTGACAAAAGTGCAAATGAACTCTATGTGCCCTGTAAAATGTCGTTTAATATTACGTTGTACAGGTGTCTAGTAATTGACTAGTTTCTGAAAGACAGGCATGCAAGTACTCAGTCATACAGTTGCTTCCAACACAAAGCTCTCTATTGTTTTACATCAGGTTTTTGTCCTGGGGAGACAGCTTCTTCAAGAGAACATATGCTTCTGTAACCAATATCACATATTATCAGACCTTGCTTGTTTTGAAACGTGCTGCCTGTTTGTAATGACAGCAAACTATGAAAGCAGGTCCAGCACTGGCAGCTCATGTTCAAAGCTTTGAAAATGAAACGAACCAGACTGTAGTTCTGGCAAAGTACCACATACTAGTAGACCAAGCAACATCAAGCATATGGGATCATGCAGCACTCGATTGTACTGTCAGACAAAAGGCAACTTTGTTTCTAGTACAACAATCTGCTTTACACTCAAGAAAGAATTTTATTTTGATCAGCGCAAATTATTTCTAAGATAAATGTGGTTTACAAATTAGCTGAAGGTAAAAATAAAATCCTCATTAAATTTATTTGTGAGTTCATGATGGAGAAAGCATGAGCTGTATTTAAAAAAAAATAATGCACAGAAGTTTTTTTATTTCTCAATGTTTATAAAACAAATGAGCTTCTAACATTTAAAGAGAAATTTATAAAAGGAAAAAAGGTATTTTGACTGCTTAAAGCTGGAGAAACTGTGTTTTTTGCTATTATGCCAGTATCACTGTTTTAAAAAATGTTTTATTACCATGTCGAAAGTCACTGAAAAAGCTGTTTTCAATTCAATAAAAATCAACAAAAAGTTTTATAATATCCTTATCAGAGTCAATTTACAAAGATGAAAAACAATTTTCACCCACTTTTTATTCATTCTACACCATGATTATTTGTGTTGCAATTTTTTTTTATATTCATAAATTGTTTGTTCCACTGTTTTTCACTTTATTTTTTAATACTATATTTATATTTCATTTGCTGCAGCTGCCTCTTTTCCTCTAGGTGCATTTCACCAGAGCTTAACTACTGACCACTTTGTTCAATGGCATGGAGCAGTGACCTGCTAATAGTTATATTGCATAGAAGCTTGAATATTAACATTTTTGTACAGGAATACAACTGGGTACACTTTGCAAGAAAGTGACTACAAAACACTTTGCTATGGAATGGCAAAGAGAGCATTGAATATTTATTTGGCTACTGCCCATTTTGGATGTTTTCACTACCTAATGTGTAATGGATACAGTGTATTGTGGTGCATATTCATCAAAGAGTGAAATGATCCTACTTAATATCTCTATAATATACAGTTCACACATGAAATGCATGGAAATTCCTGTAAATTCTAACCTTATAAGTGACTAGTTCTGACATCACAACTTAAAGCAACCATCACTCCTCTTTTAAAAACATCATATTGAAACATGTTGATGCATCATCTTTTCCAAGAAAATATCTCGTCACTGCCTCTGTATGCCTCAAACTGCTACTGCACCCTTCCAGTGAGTAAATATGTCACAGGGGACCATGGGATTTGTAGTCAAGTATGTTCTGAAACATTATTACAGGGTTGCAAACAATTTTCTGTGATATAATGACAAAAGGATGAGGTAAATAAGGCTTCTGATTCTTGTGACTAAATACCTTACAGTATGGGCATCAATTTACAATGAAAAAATGGTAAAAATGTGGTTGTTATAACTACCAGCAATTATCCCTACTGTGACACTAGTTGTGTAATAGTTAGTGCTAGTCTTCCTTTCAGATCCTATCTGAGGCAA